>JAHWFO010011717.1:694457-726085 GCA_023313115.1 Rhysida immarginata | reverse complement strand
TTTCATCCAAGTAATTATCCGAGGCAACGCTGGGTACCTTTGCTAGTTATTAATATAGTGAAGATTTCAAAAAGTAGTTTAAATAAAATATTAACATTGGAGGTTAAAGTTATAATTTTTTTGATTAATAAAAAAATCTTCAGTTTACAAAACTTACGTTTTAATTAAATTATTAGTAAATCATGGATATTTATTTTGTAGGGATTATTATTTTAAGGAGCAGGATATTTATATCTATTTATAAGCAAATATTGATTATATTGCTAAGTTTGGAAATTAGACAGTTGGTTCTTTATCATATTTCACATTTTTTAGACTTTTGGAGGAGGGCATGGTTTTAATGATTTTTTAGGGTTCTCAGTTCGTGCACTGAGAGTAGTTTTAGGGTCTATTGGTAATATTTCTTCGCTCTTATGATGGTAATTTTTTCAGTAATTCTTTTTTTTATGATGTTTGTAATATCTATTTTAGGTTTAATACTAATTGACCTATTGTTATCTGATTTGTTATTTTTTGCTTTTTAATATATCTTGTTTTTATATTAGTTTTAATAAGCTATTCTGAATTGTCTATTTTTGGAAGTAGATCCTATTTTGCTTTAGATAGTTAAGATAAAGATTAACTATTTTTCGAGTTTGTATTACATCTTTGATGTTTTTAAGATAGCTATAAGGCTCTGAATAGATTTAAAAGTGGGTTTCTTTTCAAAATAGTTGTTTTGTTGTGCTTTTTTTTCGTTTAACTATTACGGTTCTTGATTATATTTATTTTTTTATTTTTTTGAAGGCTCTTTGATTCATATTTTTTTAGTTATAGGTTGAGGCTATTAGCCTGAATGGCTCTAAGCTGGTTTTTTGATTCTTTCTTTTGTATGCTATTTGGCTCTATGCATTTATTAATTTCTTATATGTGTATATATGGCTGAGAGAGAATAGTTTTTTATGGTGTTTCTTTTATGTGCAGTTGAGACATCTAATTTTATTAGTAGGTATAATTTTTGGGTTTTTAATAAAAATACCAATGTTTACTGTAGATTCATGGCTTCCTAAGGCGCATGTTGAAGTTCCAATTTCTGGTTCGATGATTTGATGTGTAGTATTATTGAAATTAGGTGGTTATTGTATGTTATGAGTTTTATATACTTAAAGATTACACTAATAAACTTTAATGTATTTTTTATTAGATTAAGCTTTTTGGGATTTTCTTTTGTTAGTTTGTTTTGTATATGTCACTCTGATATAAAATCGTTGATTACATACTATTCTGTGGCTCATATGAGTTTGGTATCAGCTGGTTTAATAATTTTTAATTATTGCGGTGTTCGTGATTCTTTAGCATAGATGTTGGGTCATAGTCTTTGTTTATCTGAGTTGTTTTGTTTGAAAAGTCATAGAATATTGATTATTAGGGTATTTTAATTATGTTTTTTATGGTATGTGTTTATGATGTTATATCTTAAAAGTTTGTAATATAGTTGCTTCTCCTAGTATAAATTTATTGGGGAGATTAGATTAATGGTTACAATTGTAGGTTTTTTTAAGGAAAACTCACCTTTACCAGTGCACAGCACTCGTATGATTTGAGGATCCTGTCGAATCTGCACCACTGTAAGGTCTTGCAAACTCATACATTACACACCCCCAGTGAAAAGAAAATTAAAGCTTACACCTGTCGATTTGCGCAGTGTATAAGGACAGCCAGTTAATTGTAAAGCATCAAGCATGAGCTATCGATAGTGCCTGTAATGTTAGTCTCAATATTTGCAGTCGTAAGAGCCACTGCCTAACGGCAGAATTTTGGATGTCTGTGGTCGAATGAGTGGTTGAAGTTGAATATGGATACGGTGGCACGGCATTTAAGGAAAAGGTCGTGGGACAAAGAGTAACTGATAAGTTACAGGACAAAAGCATTGTTAATGCAGGGGCACCGCGATAGAAAATCAATATTTAAGAAACCTCATTAAATTGAGCAAAAACAAAAAAAACTGATTGCACCAATTTAAATTGAAGAATATGTTAAATCAAAGATTTCATGTATTTCCTCTCATGCAGGCTGCAAGAAACAAGACATTTGGAAGGAGAGGGTTCTGCAGCCAACAGAGAAACTAAAGCTCAGTCATCGACGCTTATGCTCGCAACAGCCTACACAGAAAGGGCAAGAATCAGGAAACAGCTGCTGTAATGACCTGACGGTGCAACCACTAAGATCATTTTCCCAGATCGAGAAAATTCAAGTTTCCTCGTTCGGGTGGGATTCGAACATCCGACCAATCATCAACCACCTGATGTCACGCGGGTCATCAAAGATGCTTTAAAGCCTGCGTCAACTGAATCAATCCACCTGGACATCTGCAACTTTGATTCTGGCACCTAAAAAGCACGCTGCCACCTGCTATAAATCTAGAATATTCCAGAGAATTGCCTAAAGGCAATATGGCTGTCAACAAAGTTCCGAACTAGTCGTGGGTGGTGGGGGAGATTTTATATTCTTAGCATAACTGCCAAACGGCACAGCTTGACCCGCTTTCAATAGGCTAAACAATGTCAAAAGACATTGATATGACAGGGAAGGGGGGAGCAAATGCTTCTTTCTCAGTAAAACAAGTTAAATTGCTTAAGAAAGAGGATGCAACATTAGTCATGGTTCACTCGAGGCCATAAAAAATCTCAGCAATGAATAAAGAGATTTCAAATGATTATCCTTTAATAATCTATTTTTCTCAAACATACAGAAAGCTCAACCCGTTTTAGAAAACGTTTAAAAGAATATCAGATGCTTCCAGCTACCGCATGAACTGCTGTTTGTAAATGTCAACAAAATACCAATTCAATAAATGTCCCCAAATGCATAATAAACAAATAAATAAATAAATAAATAAATAAATAAATAAATAAATAAATAAATAAATAAGCTTAAATGAATTATAAATTATTCGTAATGACAATTAATATCCATGCAAGGTTTAAATTATAACCATTACACCTCTCTTTGTTTTGCCAGAATGGTTTATATAGTAACAGTTATAGTAACAGTAACAGTAATGGTTTATACGGTAAACCATTGTCTTACATGTGGTCCATCAATCCAAAGTTCGTGCTGAGTCCGGCTGTCTGTTTGAGGATGAGTCACCTACCTGAGCCATAAAAGTAGGACCTTCTTAAAATGTAACAATGCGGTAAATCTTTTTTATTCTACCATTGTAGATCCATTCTAAATAGCAAATTTTCTTGTAAGTACTAAACACAACTCTCAGATAAAGAAAGAATATTTCTAAAATCCACAGCACCTAAAAAAAAAAGTTCACTTCCTCTGACTGTGGCCACAGTCTGTCCAAAGATCTCAAAGAAAAGGAAACTTCACCACAGTTCATTTAGAGTTCACAAGTGTCACTAATTTCACACATGTCACAATTAGTCACAAAGTTCCGTTCTGTCATTCAGCGAAGATCTAATTCAGGGTCAGGAAATAATTAAAAATGTCCACTGGCTCAAAAGAAATAAATTTTCGGAACAATATTTTCACTCACCCTTTGATTCTTGGCAATTTAAAATAATTAAAAAAATATATAAAGGGAAAAACTCTAATTTCAACTGTTTGTGTAGCAATTGGTCAACTGGACTAATCATTGAATACTTTATTGGAGTCTGCCTTCCTGTTGCGTAAAAATTAGCCATACTTATTAATAACATGAGAGGTTAAAAAATTTTAGGTGAGGAAAGACTCTTTAACATTACTTTCAATAGTAAACTAAGAAAGTTCATAAAATCACGTGTTAAAGCAAGAAGAAATTATTTTTTATGTAGAGTTTCTACACACACAAAAATGCATTTTCTTGGTTAATAGTAAAACAGGTCAACTGTGGATTGTGGTGGCTAAAAGTCAATTTCACACGAGTTCGGTTCATTAACACTGGTCAGTTTACTTACACTTGTCAGTTCCTTTATACCTGTCAGCTTCCGAGAATAACTGAAAAAAGGACCCATATATCTAGACAAAATCTTTATGAAAGAAATCAAACAAAAGAAAGGCCTCCAACAAGGCACTCCACTTAGTCGTACTTTTCCTCATCTATATAAACAATATCTACAAACATATTCCACCAGAATGCACGAGTGTCCTCAGGGGGTACTTCTGCGGTAGGGGTGGCATACTTTCACCTTATTGTGTCGTCAACACCCTGGGCGTCTTTCAGCACAAAGGAGGCTCTCTTTGCGGGTATGTGGTTCATAGCAACGCTCGCTTATCATTTCAGGATCCAAAGCGTTTAAACCCAAAATTAGCATTTCAATAATAACTTCCAACACATTAATTCTATAAGTCGATCACCAAAATAATTTTTCCTATACTGAAATTACTGAAATTGCACACTAATCTCAGGCAATCATGATCTCATACATGAAAAATATTGCAACAGATCTCCCAAGGGTTTCCAAGGGGTAACAAACTTCAACAAATAAAATGAATGATAGTTTCATAACAAAAGAAAATTCCAACAATTGAGTGTAATAAAGGTACTTGTTGTTTCTTCGACAATGTCTAAAATGATGCATGTCGAAGCAATACCAAATTCGACGTAAAAAATAGAAAAGACTTGAAAAGTTTATAATAATAAATAATACTTCTCGTCGAAGAAGAGCATGCCTTCTGGATTTCCCATTCCTATTTGGATTCCAAAGAAAGAAAAAACCATTGGTAGGAACAATTATATATATCACCAAAAAAAAGACTATTTGCATATTTCAGGCACAATCAGCAGCGTAAGCATGAAATATAAATAATTCCCTATATGTTGACTGTTTGAAAAGAAGGGGAAAAGGTGAATATATCCCCTAGGACAGATAAAAATTACTTTTGTGGCATAATCATGCAGATAAAGTTAGGCAACGCAGCTCTGGTGCTTACTGCTTATTGGAGACATATGAAACACTTTATCTGAAAATTACCCAAAATTGCATCGACTTAAGTCCTCTTTTGGCATTCTGACAGGTGGCAACTAGGACAGGACAAAGTAAACTTTCTGCCAAACAGCCAGATTGTGTAGACACTTATCTGAGTGGGCAATAGCTATCCCACCAGACCCCGTTATTAATGTAATAACGCCACAGTTCAAAATTGAAACTAAAATAAGACTCTTTCACCAAAACACTGTCTAATTAAATGGCTTAGTGGTAGCTGCAAGAATTACTAAGAAACTTAACGATTATATAGAGTACTAGCAAAGGTACCCGGCTTTGCCCGGGATAATTACATTGGATGTAAACAGAACAATCTCAAAAAATTAAATTAAATTTTGCAACATCTTAAAAGTAAACACATGAAAATGCTTAGAATTATTACAGTAAAAATTCTTAATGAAAATTCGAGAAAAATTTTTTTAAAGGCTCACAATGGCTGGACCTCTCCAATAATTTCATACTCACGTAATCTTACCTCAGATGTATACTTAGTGTTGTTGCAATTTCCACTCTTCTCTCGTTGTGTTGAAGCAAAATTTGGCCTTTCATCACTTTGGGTAGTCTAGCGGTCGCCAATTCTTCTATTTACATGCTTCCCATTTGCTCAATACAGCACGGAGCTAAAGGTTTGCTTTCTCTGTCGTCTTTCCACTCTTTCTCAATAGTCTGCTAACTCTTCATTATCTCCAGCTACTGACCATTTTTAAAGATTTTCAAGAAATTGTTAAGTACTAAGAACTCTCTTTTCTAAGAAAAACCTGAATAACAGAAATTCTATGCATTGTTACAAATTGAATCTTATCCATATTGCATCATCATTTTATGTTCATTGTTATTGGTGAATTGCGTGTTGTAACCATTGTTGATACCTATTGTTGCACAAACTTTTATTTGCATTGTTGGTCATGAGATATATATTGTTGGTCCGAGCAGAGTGTTTGTGAATTGCGTGTTGATACCATTGTTGCAAAAACTTTGTCTTGCATTGTTGGTCATGCGATATTTCTCATTAATATGCCCTGCCATAACCATGAATATCGATTTTTTATCAATAATTATTATTTTTTCGAAATCTGAAGTAGACAGTGACCTTCCTCATGCTTTGAAGGTCATGTATGCGAAATTTTATCAAGATCGGAATAAAACTGTAGATTTGTATAAAAAACAGACCCACAGACAGACCCACAGACCCACAGACGCACAGACCCACAAACATCCTTCTTTATCTAGATAGACTAGAAGAGGCACCCGGCGTTGCCCGGGATAATTACACTTGCACAAACTTTTCTTTTCATTGTTAGTCATGAGATATTGATTGTTGATCCCTGCCTTGTGTTGGTGCATTGCGTGTTGATACCATTGTTAATACCTATTGTTGTACAAACTTTGCCTTGCATTGTTGGTCATGAGATATTACTCAATTATATGCCCTGCCATAACCATGAATATCAATTTTTTATCGATAGTTATTATTTTTCCGAAATCTGAGGTAGACAGTGACCTTCCTCATGCTTTGAAGGTCATGTATGCGAAATTTCATCAAGATCGGAAGAAAACTGTAGATTTGTATAAAAAACGTACAGACCCACAGACAGACCCACAAACATCCTTCTTTATATATATATAGAGATATATACTAGAAGAGGTATCTGGCGTTGCCCGGGATAATTACACTTGCACAAACTTTTCCTTTCATTGTTAGTCATGAGATATTGATTGTTGGTCCATGCAGAGTGTTTGTGAATTGCGTGTTGATACCATTGTTGTAAAAACTTTGTCTTGCATTGTTGGTCATGCGATATTTCTCATTAATATGCCTTGCCATAACCATGAATATCAATTTTTTATCGATATTTATTATTATTCCGAAATCTGAGGTAGACAGTGACCTTCCTCATGCTTTGAAGGTCATGTATGCGAAATTTTATCAAGATCGGAATAAAACTGTGGATTTGTATAAAAAACATACACACAGACCCACAGACCCACAGACAAACCCACAAACATCCTTCTTTATATATAGACTAGAAGATGTACCCGGCGTTGCCCGGGATTATTACACTTGGCATGTAAACAGAACAATCTCAAAAATTAAAATAAATTTTGCAATATCTTAAAAATAAACACATGAAAATGCTTAGAATTAATACAGTAAAAATTCTTAATTTAAATTCGAAAAAAATCTTTTTAAAGGCTCAAAATGGATGGACTGCTCCAATAATTTCTTACTCAGATAATATTACTTCAGATCTACACTTGATGTTGTTGCAATTTCCAGTCTTCTCTCGCTGTGTTGAAGCAAAATTTGGCCTTTCATCACTTTGGGTAGTCTAGCGGTCGCCAATTCTTCTATTTACTTGCTTCCCATTTGCTCAATACAGCACAGAGCTAAAGGTTTGCTTTCTCTGTCGTCTTTCCACTCTTTCTCAATGGTCTGCTAACTCTTCATTATCTCCAGCTACTGATCATTTTTAAAGATTTTCAAGAAATTGTTAAGTACCAAGAACTCTCTTTTCTAAGAAAAACCTGAATAACAGGAATTCTATGCATTGTTACAAATTGAAACTTATCCATATTGCATCATCATTTTATGTTCATTGTTATAATTCTTGGAAAGGATTGCTTTATCATTGCATCATCATTTTGAGCTCATTGTTATTGGTGAATTGCGTGTTGAAACCATTGTTGATACCTATTGTTGCACAAACTTTTATTTGCATTGTTGGTCATGAGATATTGATTGTTGGTCCATGCAGAGCGTTTGTGAATTGCGTGTTGATACCATTGTTGATACCTATTGTTGTACAAACTTTGCCTTGCATTGTTGGTCATGAGATATTTCTCATTAATATGCCTTGCTATAACCATGAATATCGATTTTTTATCGATATTTATTATTTTCCCGAAATCTGAGGTAGACAGTGACCTTCCTCATGCTTTGAAGGTCAAGTATGCGAAATTTTATCAAGATCGGAATAAAACTGTAGATTTGTATAAAAAACAGACCCACAGACCCACAGACAGACCCACAAACATCCTTCTTTATATACGAGGCATGTTTTTTAAGTAAGTACCGTTTTGGAACTAAAAAAAGACGTGCAAAGATATCGCAATAATTTTATTTTTACATGAAAGCCTGTACCTTAATCTACTTTTCTATATAATTTCCGTGAATATTGAGGCACTTGTCATAACGTGGCACCAGTTTTTGAATACCCTCCTCATAAAATTCTGCCGCCTGACTTGTTAACCACTGTATCACAAATGTTTTGACTTCGTTATCGTCTTGAAGACGCTGACCACCCAGGTGTTTCTTCAAGTGCATGAAAAAATGGTAGTCGCTGGGCGCCAGATCAGGGCTGTATGGAGGATGATCTAGAGTTTCCCATTTTAAAAGATTTGATGAGATCTTTTGTCCGATTAGTCACATGTGGACGGGAATTGTCATGCAGCAAAACGATACCCTTACTCAACTTGCCACGTCTTTTGTTCTGGATTGCACGACGCAGATTGTTCAATGTCTCACAATAAGACGCTGCATTGATTGTCTCATTACGAGGCAGAAACTCCACTAGCAATACTCCTTTTCTGTCCCAAAAAACTGTGCACATGATTTTCCGGGCAGAAATTGTTTGCTTAAACTTCATTTTTTTGGATGATGATGAATGTCGCCATTCCATGGATTGTTGTTTCGATTCTGGTGTGACGTAGGCCACCCATGTTTCGTCACCAGTAACAATTTGGTCTAAAAAATCTTCACCTTCATTTTGGTACCGCTCAAGGAAAGTCAATGCACTGCCTAAACGTTGGGTTTTGTGCAAATCCGTCAACATTTTTGGAACCCAATGTGAACACAATTTCCGGTAATTCAAGTTCTCGGTCACAATGCGATACAAAACACTACGAGAATATTGAGGAAAGCAGTCGCACAATGATGAAATTGTAAAGCGTCTGTTTTCTCTCACCTTTTCGTCCACTTTCTGCACCAAATCTTCATTAACGACCGAAGGACGCCCACTCCATTCTTCATCATGCACATTTGTGCGGCCATCTTTAAATGTTCTCACCCATTTCCTTACCATTCCATCACTCATACTGTTTTGTCCGTACACTTCACAGATCTGAGGCATCTTAAACACTCAGTAAAGAACGTATACAATGAAGAATCACACTGTAATGGCATCAGTGCATAGACTAGAGATGTAGTTAACCAGCGCGCATGCGCGGAACGCCGACCGTAGCGCTGCGGCGGCGGAATCGCAAAACGGTACTTACTTAAAAAACATGCCTCGTATATAGATAGATATAGATTGAAGATTTCAGTTCCCATAATGAAGAAGTAAATTCGCTACATCTATGCATGAGGTAATAAAAAAAATGCCATAGACAAGAAATGACACTCTAAAATCCCAAGTGTGTTTAGATGGGCTTTGGATTTATGCCTCTAAAAGGATATCCTCATAAACCAGTTTATTGTTTCAAGGCAAAACAAATATGTCTGCCACAAAGTATCACTCTAGAAAACTATGCACTCTAAATATTCTAAGTATTGTAATATTTAATTAATATTTAACGCAACTAGAATAGTGGGAAATAAAATTCACAGAGAAAAAAAATAATATTCTAAATTCGTTCCTTTTTAAAGCATGTCTCTCACATTAACATGAGATAAAAGTATTTGATTAAATATAATCATTTCACATAACTAAAGACAATTCAAATGATCATTATCTTAACAACAGTTATTTTAATTTCTGTAAAAAATTCAACTAATATATTTAGGACAGAATGGGTTTTCCCCTCCAAGTCCATCTCAAAAACTACTGTTTTCTCTTTTAAACCAGAATGAATACGCAAGTTTTAATTTTATAATAGGAATGTGTACTAGTTCATAATATATTTTAAGTCTTTATATGTGTTCAATGCAAATCAATTAATGATCCAAACATAATTGGTTCCAAATAACTTTCAAATAAAATAAATCATTTCCTAAAAAAATGCTTTCCCCTTTTCTTTCTATCGCCTCTCAGTTCAATAACTGGAGGGGGTACGCTAATCCCATCTCGGCCATATCTGTCAACATAGGCTGGGTATATTCCAGAGCTTTGGGGGGGGTGTACTGTAAAAGTTTCTTTGAAAGCCTGGTTCCTGGAAACGATTCCACCACGAGAAATGACTTAAAAACCTGTAATAAAAAACCGTCTGTATTGTTCAATCAATCAATCCACAATTCAATAATTAGATCATCAGAACATCTCTCCTAAATGGCAATTGTTTCCTAGCATATGTCAATAAATTTCCAGCAGCTATTATTTTTCAACGCAGCAATTCAATATGCCTTATTCTTAACAATCCAAAATCAAAGGGGCAGATAAAAAGTTTTCTACATGCATATTTACCATCTCTCAAAACTATTCTGATTAGCCATGCTCATATAACTGTATCTGCCTTCAATCTTATGCAAGAATTAGAGCAAAATAACTTTTAAGGGTGCACAATAAGACTCAAAACAGGTATCAAGTGATTATGTCAAATTTAAATCATTCTGTGTACTCTTCATCATTCCTTAAGTTTAGCGCTCAAGGCATGTTCAAAAAAAATCTTCCCCTCTATGAGACTGCGGAGTATCAAGGAAGAGTGAGGGGAAGAGGGGTGCATTTTGACCCTCGCTATAACAACTCCCGTTTCCACTATCCTCCTTGCTCGCAAGAGAAAACAAAATCATTGCTTTACGCGGCTTTAAAACCCTCCTATGTTAATCACAATTTCCAAAATTTTATGTTATCACCCTAATCTAACTTTCATTCTGCAATGAATCTAAAACAAATAAAGATATATAAAATGTTTTTACAGTGCAACAGTGCGACTTAGCAGCTTAATTTCGGCCCCAATTCAATCCTTTATACTAGAGATTGATTCAAAAAATAATTCCACAGAAGTAAAACACAGAAAAATACACAGAAGTCAACTGGTAACACATTAAATATGAAGGCACGCCTCTGACTCTGAAAAATAGAAGTCAGGGAATAATAGTTTCTGCCAAAATTCATAATAGGCCAATACACCAAGAAATAGCAATTAAAGTGCCTGTTTCCTTTCAATTTTAACTCAATCTTTTTAATCTATTTCCAATATCCCACAAAATTTATATGCCAATACGTTGGCTAATAAAGTAAACACTCAGTGGTCAGGACAAATTCCATACTTTTCCTTCTATGCAAAATAAAAGTAGCAGGTTCATTTCAATAACAAGCACAGGGGATTAAAATTCTCTTAAAAAGAAAGAAAAAATATTTATGCTACAACTCTAAAGAACTCAGCAATTAAGAAGGCACTGTAAAAATAAATAAGAACCCCTGATAAAAATTAATCTTTGATTAATGTTCATGCTAAGTAAATGTATGAGAACCCATAATTTTACACTTGAAATTTCACTCTTTTAAATGTCAACACTCTGATTTTTACGATGCAACTCCCTCCTTGGCTGTCTGTTTTTTGGGGTCTATTGATGGCATTTTGCCAGCCAATACAACAAAAAATATAGGAAGTAAATGACATAATCTATAAGTTAATGTTGTCAGCAAATAAAGCTGATTCTCTTGTCCCTTCCAGCTGTGACAACAGCCGAGGAAAACTTAAAAAAGGTATAATAAAATTACCAAAAAAGGTACCACTTGCAGTGATTTGCCAAATGTATAACAATGGAAAAAATGAAATAGTTATAACAATATGCTCTGTTCTCCTCATTGCAAGTGGGAAAAAAATAAACGTCCATAATACATTAAGTAATGAAACGATGCCCTAAATATGAGGGTACATGAATCCCTCCAAAACACGGTGTACATGAATCTCTGATTTCTTTATCAGTGATTCGCAGGGTTTTGGTCCGTGCATGCGATTGATTCGACAGCACACTCAGGCTGAACTGTAGCTTCTGACGGCTTCTCGCTCACAGTATTCTCAGCTTGGATAGCGTCCGATCCGAGACTAATCCGAGACTGTACCTCTGCTCCGTAATGCGTATGGCGGGTTTACAAGTGGTGATGCTAGAAGTATCTCTGTGCGTGCAAGTGGCTCTGATGGCAGCGGCGGTGGCAGCGGTGGCCGCAGCGGTGCTAAATTCTTGCGAGCGGGCTCGGTCAGCTCAGGCAGAATCTTATCACGCCTTACAGGTACATTTACTAGCCTTCGCACAATATATACCTTCTCCATAAAAAATTCTTCCAAATGGCTGGGGTTATCGCAAGCTCGGGTTTCTCCACAGCTTGGCGTGGCTTTTCTTGTTTCTTTCTCTCAGATGGGCTCCCTGGTCGCTCACCTTTGGCCTTAATCTGTTCGCATGTACAAGTTTATTCTTCTCCAGATTCTGTATAACAAAATTAACGGGGCTTAGCTGCCCAACAGTTTTGTATAGCCCCCTCATAGTTAGCGGAAAATTTCTTTGCTAAACCCTGTTTAACTTGGGGAATGCCCAGGAATACCAAATCTCTAACCATATATGTGTGTGGCTTATGCCTCTTATCATGTGCTCACTTGCACTGAATCACCTGTTTTGCGCTGACTCGCTCCACAACCTCACACGCATGCCTCAATCTAGCTTCCACCTCACTTCCAAAATTTGTGTCAATGTTATAGTGTATTTTCTGGGGCACGGTCAAAACATCAAAAGGAAACCTTGGAACTCTGCCGAAGAAAAAAAAACAAATGGGCTCTTCCCTACGAACGAGTGAGGAAACAACATACGTAATCCAAGAATCTCAGTTCTTTTGACTATGGGATATGTAGTGCTTCAAAGCGCCGATAATTGTTCTGTGCCATTGCTCAATCATCCCATTGACTGACGGATGAACAGTGGTTGTTAACAATTTTTTTATTCCCAGATGCACGCAAACCTCTTTCATTAGATAGGAAATAGAGTTCATGCTTTGATCGCTTAAAATTTGAATAGGGATCTGACAGCTGTCGCAGTCCGCACAATAATTTTGAATATCGAAACGCATACTGGGCTAATAAAACATGTTAAATAATTTTTTTCGCATGCGATTTGCCTTTAAATGCCCACTAATCGGCAGGTCATGATAAATGCAAAGAATGTCTATAACAAAACTCATTGGCACCACCAATTGTTTCTACATTTTCTTTCCATCCTGTGATTTACTGATGTGGTATAAAATTTGATCTATATCAGGAAAAAACGTTTCTAATCTATCTGGCCAATGCTTGGAAGGGAGGGTCGCATGATTTTGCCTTTAAATGCTCAATAATTTTGTTCCACATGGGGTCTTTATGCTATACAAGGGAAATTTTATCGCAAGAGACTATCGGATCGTTTTCTTTGATGGCTGACACAGGAATTCCAGAAAGCACGTCTGCATTGCCGTGCTTAACACATGGCTTATGAATTATTTCGAGTTGGTAAGACTGCAAGCTGAGCGACCAGCAGGCCAGTTTACTGGTCAGTTCTTTGAGCGAAAGCAGCCAACGGATCGGCTGACGATCAACAATGAGCTTGAAAGCTCTGTCATAAAAATAAACCCTAAATAGTTTGACTGCATAGAAAACAGCGAGGCACACGTGCTCAATAACACTGTAATTTATCTCACTTTTTTTCAATAACCTGCTAGTATACGCTATAGGATGCTTCTTATGGGTTTCAAACGTCTCAGTGAAAATAATACGATCATCTAAATAGACGTTGATTCTGTCCTTTGAACCTCTAATAATAAAATCAGCTGTTCGCTGCCAAAGCGCAGGACCATTAGTCAAACCCATGGGTAAGCGCTTGAACTCATATTTCCCATTAATTACGGAAAATCTTGTCTTTTCGTTATCACTGATTATCACTGAAAATAGCCTTGGTTGACATCCAAGAAAGACAAAAATTTCTATATACCCAATTGAGAAAGAGATTCAACTATCAATGAAACAGCAGGGTAGGCATCAAGTTAAGTTACAGCGTTCAATTTAAGGTAATCAGCCACAAAATGGTTGCCCTATCCTTTTTCTTAACCAATAGAGCTGGTGCTGCCTAAGGCGATGTGCTTGGTCAAATAATTTCATGGTTTAACAAATTATCCTTGCTCTCCCTGTGCCTTCATTCGTATATGGCAAAATTTTTGGGTAGTAAAACAGACAATCTCTTTATGCTTACAGTTGTTGCACTGGCTGATTACGTGTCCACAAAGTTTACAGCCAAATCAAATAATTTCTGCTTCCGCTCCCTGCTCTAAAGTTCCTCTGCCGGCTCTATTCCCTTTGTGGTGCCAAGGTGGGTGCACGGTCAAGCAGGTGTTGGTTTGTAAAATTCCCATTTCTCCGAATTTTAATTTTAGAATTTATTCTATTCGCTGGCCAATTAGTTCATTAATATTTATTTCACTCTTTTCTACTGCCAATTCCGTGTTTTCCTTTCCCAATGAATTTAAACAATGCTGATGTGATACAGTAGTAAACCTAAATTCCAACGCTTCTTCCTCCTCCGCATAACCAATTGGTTTTTCTAAAGTTTCAGGCCTCCTGAACAGAACATTTTTTTATAAGTTGGGGTGCAGTGAGTCCAAAAATTTTTTTCTACCCTATTCCTCTAAAATTTGCCCACACTCGTTTCACCTCCAGCTCGGGTTCAGCTCCTTCTACAGGAATTTTCTTCCCCAGCGCCTGAAAGCGCATAGCAAAATCCCTAATGCTCTCCCCTTTGTTCTGCCTACGCTCACTAAACAAGCACTCGCTTCCGCCCTTTGTCTCCTTGCCAGCTCCCTATCATGTGCTTCTTAAAATCATTGTACTTGGTGACAGCTGCTATTGCTTGATCGTGTCTACAGCATAATTGCTTGCTCCCACTTAACTTAATCTTAGCCAAATTTAATTTACGATTTGGGTCCCATCCACTTAATTCGCCTAGTTCTTCCAATCTTTGGAACAATATTCCGGATCCGTAGATCCATCGAAACCAGGAAGTTCACTTGCCAACGCATACGATGCTTGAACCATCTTCTTTAAAGAGAAAATAAAATAAACAGATAAATCTTTACACTCAGGTGATTCTCCCAGGTCTTCAATTCAAATATTTCAATTCAAATGGATTTCAAAGTTTTATTCACAGTTTTTGACAAATTTTTTGGCTCGAAAAAAGAATCCTGTCGTACTGCAGCCCGTGTAGGGAAAGCTCACATTTACTGGTCCACGGCACTCATATAATTCGAGAATCCTGTCAAATCTGCGCCACTATAAAGTTTGGCTAACTCATACGATGCACGCCGCCAGTGTAAGGAAAAGTTAAGATTTACACCTGTTAATTTGCGTCAGTGCATAAGGTCAACCCCTTAAATGAAAAGCATCAACTGTGAGCCATCGATTGTGCCTCTAATGTGAGTCTCAAGATTTGCAGTCATACACACCACTGCCTAAAGGCAGAATTTTGGATGTCTGTGGCCGAATGAGTGGTTAAGGTTGAATATGAAACCCACATTAAGATTCGTCCGCTAACAGGCACGGCCCAGAAGAGGATCAAATAGAGAGAGATGGACTCAAGTTCTTTTGTGTAACGAAATAAAAAATTTATTCATATAAGAAACAGTTAAAGCTAATGATATTTAAATAACCTTCGATCTCTCTGCCAGGGTCGGAAAAATGGATAATTATGGAAACAATTGATCTAATCATGGTATATGAATCTCAAGAAAAGTGGCATCAAATATAATGCAGAAAATAATCATTATAAGAATATCTCATGAAATGTACGCCTCAAAAGATAAAACAATCTTTAAACTAACGCAAAGCTTTAGCAAACGAAAACCCAGTTAAAAAAAACAATTGAATCAAGTCGAATATAAAAACGACTATCAAACCCTTTGGCAAAGAAAAACGCTTTAAAATGGGCAGGGACTGAAAATTGAGGCCTAGAACTGACTGACTCAAAACAGAACAGCATCAGCATCAAGGTAGCTGGATAACATGCGTAGCAGGACATATCTTTGGTCCTCTCAGGTCGTCTACTTCGTTCCTCAAAACATCAATACGGCAGCAAGACATCTCAGGAAAATATTTAGTACAAAGACTAACTGATAAGTTACGGGACAAAAGGATTGTTAATGCAGGGGTACCGCAATAGAAAATCAACATTAAATCGAGCAAAATCAAAGGGGGAGCAAACGCTCCTTTCCCAGTAAACAGGCTAAATTGCCTAAAAAAGATGAAGCAACATTAGCCATGCATCACTCGAGGCCATGAAAATTCTCAGCAACTGAA
Organism: Rhysida immarginata; assembly: GCA_023313115.1. Classification (NCBI taxonomy): domain Eukaryota; kingdom Metazoa; phylum Arthropoda; class Chilopoda; order Scolopendromorpha; family Scolopendridae; genus Rhysida; species Rhysida immarginata. Next base: position 709,883 of record JAHWFO010011717.1, on the reverse strand, counting down.
CAAAGAGAATTCAAATGATCTCCTTTAATAATCTAACTTTCTCAAGCATACAGAAAGCTCAACCCGTTTTAGAAAACGTTCAGAAGAATATTAGATGCTTCCAGCTACAGCATAAACTGCTGTTTGTAAATGTCAACAGAAAACTAATTCAATAAATGTCCCCAAATGCATAATAAATAAATAAATAAGCATAAATGAATTATAAATCATTTCTAATGAACACTAATATCCGTGTAAAGTCTGAACCTTTACACCTGGTTAGGCTATATATATATCTTACTTGATTAGGTTCTTTGTTAAATGGTTGTTATACTACTTAAATGTATTCTTTAACTCAGCATTGTAAGGGCTTGCTTTTTAATCCTATGAGTAACTGCGATTCTGTTGAGTATCTACTAAAATTTTGTTATCGGGCTTCTTTATATTTTTTGTACTAAAGTTTGATTTTATTTTTTTTGCCTATTTTATTGAATTAGTTTATTAAATATTGATTTGTGGGGTTAAAGTATGATTTTAATTAATGGGATTATTGTGTTATTTATAAATATTATTTAATAGTTTCGTCTATTTGTTGTTTTATTTTTGGCCTGTTTATTTCGACTGCCCGGGTTGGATATTATTTTCATTGAACATTGTTGTATTATATGTCAAGCGAGTTATATATATCTTATGTCTTTGACTGAATGCGTTGATATTTAGTTCCTTTGGTTTATATTTTCATAATGAAAATTCGAAAAAAATCTTTTTAAAGGCTCACAATGGCTGGACCTCTCCAAGGATGCCAGTGCTAGTCTAAATAATTTCTTACTCACGTAATCTTACCTCAGATGAATACTTAGTGTTGTTGCAATTTCCACTCTTCTCTCGATATGTTGAAGCAAAACCTGGCCATTCATCACTTTGTGCAGTCTAGCGGTCGCCGATTCTTTTATTTACTTGTTTCCCATTTGCTCAATACATCACGGAGCTGAAGGAGTGCTTCCCCTGTCGTCTTTCCACTCTTTCTCAATAGTCTGCTAAATCTCCATTATCTCCAGTTACTGATCATTTTTAAAGATTTTCAAGGAATTGTTAAGTACTAAGAACTCTCTTTTCTAAGAAAAGCCTGAATAACAGGAATTCTATGCATTGTTACAAATTGAAACTTATCCATATTACATCATCATTTTATGTTCATTGTTATAATTCTTGGAAAGATTGCTTTAACATTACATCATCATTCTGTGCTCATTGTTATTGGTGAACTACGCGTTGATACCATTGTTGATGCGAACACAATGGGCCTATTGTTGCACAAACTTTGCCTTGCATTGTTGGTCATGAGTTATATACTGTTGGTCATGCAGTGCGTTTGTGAATTGCGTGCTGATACCATTGTTGATACCTATTGTTGTACAAACTTTGCCTTGCATTGTCGGTCATGAGATATTTCTCATTAATATGCCTTGCTATAACCATGAATATCGATTTTTTATCGATATTTAAAATTTTTCCGAAATCTGAGGTAGACAGTGGCCTTCCTGATGCTTTGAAGGTATGTATTCGAAATTTTATCAAGATCGGAATAAAACTGTAGATTTGTATAAAAAACTTACAGACCCACAAACATCCTTCTTTATATATATAGATTAATCATTTCACATTAGTTTGTTTATTGTTGGGTTGATATGGCTTAGGGTTGGTTTCTTATTGTTTAGTAATTTATTATCATAATGTTCGTCTTTTAATGATGGGATAATTACTATTTTATCTAATCGGATTGAAGATCCTACTTTATTATTGGCTATTTCTTGATAAATGATAAGATCAACTTGAATTATATTATATTTTATGATTGGGATTAGACAATAGGTGAGTAATTTTTTACGTTTAGTGGCAGCTTGCTGTATAAGAGCCTACATTCCTTTTTCTGCTTGATTGCTTGCTGTTATAGCTGCACCAACCCCTGTTTCTGCTTTGGTGCAATCATCTACTGTAGTTACTGCTGTTTATTTGTTAAATCGTTTTGGAAATTTTGGGGAATATATATAGAAAGATGTTTATTTGTTGGTTTGTTTGTGTGTATTGAATACAAACCTACAGTTTTATTCCGATCTTGATGAATATTTGCATACTTGACCTACAAAGCATGAGGAAAGTCACTGTCTATCTCAGATTTCGGAATAAAAATAATTATCGATAAAATATCGATAATCAGGATCAGAGCAGGACATATTAATGAGAAATATCTTATGACCAACACTACAAGGCAAAGTTGGTGCAACAACACGTATCAACTATAGTGTCAATACGCAATGCAGGGATCAATAAAACATACCTCATGACCACTAATGAAAGGCAAAATTTTTAACAATACATAAAATTCCTGTTACTCAGCCTTTTCTTATAAAAGAGAGTGCTTAGAACTTAACAATTTTTTGAAAATTTTAAAAATGATTAGTAACTGGAGTTAATGGAAAGTTAGCAGACTATTGAGAAAGAGTGCAAAGACGACAGAGGGAGCACTCCTTTAGCTCCCCGCTATAGTGAGCGAATGGTAAACAGGTCAACAAAAGTATCGGTGATAACTAAACTACAAAAAGTGATGAATGTCCAAGTTTTAATTTAAGACATCTAGAGAAGTAAAGGAATTGCAACAACATCAAGTGTACATCTAAAGTCCGAGCCACGCCAGTGTTATCAGCTGGATTACATGGTAAAACGCAGATCCAAAAATTTCCTAAAAATATATTTTGACTATATTCTGTGGGAAAGTGTATATTTTGGAAACTAAAATGCTGATAATGCGATGACTAAACGTTCGTTTCCAGAAATTTTTGATAATGAGCATAAAATCATGATGCAGTGACAAGATAATAATAATAAGGCAGCGTCCATTGATTTAGCCTAGGAGTCACGCAGGTCTCCTTTGAGCTCTCTATCAAACATCCAGACGACTGGCAAAATTTTATGTGTCTGCAAAAAAAAGAAAGAACGAGTATTAGTGAAAATAACTCTCCAACTTTGAAAAATCAGAAAACGTTATATGGACGTCAAAAACATCTGAACAACGGCAGTTTCAAATAGAGCAGCAGGATATAAGCACTTCTACGTCAAGAGCAAGAAAAACTTGAGTATAAAGTTTCTGGTGATGCTGCGCAGTAGTGAGGCAAATCAAGAAGGCTTTGATGCTCTGAGATGTCACCAGGACTTCCTGTTTTTCGTATTTTTCGTAAAATGGATAGTCCCTTTAATCTGTGTTGTAAAGATTGAATTATTGTTAGACTAATTGGGCATTATACTTTAATTTTATGAGGTCTATCTCTTTACTCAAAAGTGTAATTAACCTGAGCAACGCCAGGTACATCTGCTAGTCTATCTATATATATAAAGAAAGGATGTTTGTTTGTAGGTATTATTTACAAATCTACAGTTTTATTCCGATCTTGAAGAAACTTTGCACATATATGTTTCAAAACATAATGAAGGTAACTTTAACCTCGGGGGTGGCCGTGGCCTGGTTGTCTCGTCGGTTCGTTTACCAATCGATGGAGTTCAGCAACTTCAGGCGCGGCCAACTGCTGGTTGGGTGACGGCCAGGGCTTGAGGGCCACCGCTGGCGGGACAGCTATTTGGGGCATGGCTGTTGGGGGACTTTAGTCTGACCCATTTGCCGATTGACCATAGCTAGTTTTCCAGCAGTTGGTGACAGCCTCTGGTTCGTTTATCCTCAGCAGCTCTTCCATCACGAAACCCCCCGTGCTACGGAGGGCACGTTAGGCCGTCGGTCCCGGCTGCTACTGTCATCTCGTAGCAGTCGTTATTTACTGGGATGGCGCAAAACTTTCTCGTAGGAGTAGGTGCCACAGATTATCGCTTTCGATAATCTACCCTCTGTACTAGAACTTTAACCTCAGTTTTAGAAAAAAAAACAACTATCGAAAATAAATCGATATTCATGGTTTGGAAAAACATATTAATGTGAAATATCTCATGACCAACAATGCAAGGTAGATATCAACAATGATATCAACACGCAAATTTCAAACACTCTGCACGGACCAACAATATTTATCTCATAACCAAGTATGCAAGGAAAGCTTTGTGCAATAATAGGTACCAAAAATTGTATCAACATGCATTTCACAAACACTACGCAGGGATCAACAATATATATCTCAAGGCCAACAAAGCAAAGTAAAGTTTGTGCAATGTAGATAAGTTTCAATTTGTGACAATGCATAGAATTCTTCTTTTTCATGCTTTTTTTGAGAATTGAGAGTTCTCAGTACTTAAAAATTTCTTTAATATCTCTATGAATGATCAGTAACTGGAGAAATGGAGAGTTATCAGAGTATTGAGAAAGAGTGGAAAGACGACAGTAAAAGCACTTGTTTAGCTCCGTGCTGTATTGAGCAAATGGTAAGCATGTCAATAGAAGAATTGGCGACTGCTATACTACACAAAATAATGAATGGCCATGATTTTTTCCAAGACGTCGAGAAGACAGTGGGAATTGTAAAAACAGCAACTGTACATCAAAAGTAACATACCTTGACAAAGAAATTATTAAGCTAGCTATGGCATACATGGAGAGGTCCATCCGAATAAAGGATTACATCAACTGAGTGCTATTTAATAATCTTTAGAAGGATCCATATAAATTCATGCCTTTCGCAATGCCACCAAAGAAAAGATCGAGCATTGGTCAGAGAAACCCTGCAGCTTAAAGACAAAAAACTATCAGGACGTCAGAGACACCGGAAAAACAGGAGCTTTGTCTGGAGGAGAAGCATATGGATGCTTCAACGTCAAGAGCAAGACAAACTTCGGAGGAAAGAGAGCTGCTTGCACAAGGAGTTCGACGTAGAAGCGAAGAAATAAATGTGGCGAATCGACATTCTCATCAAAAATTAGCAACATTTAAATACAACTCTGAATAAGATTACTATAATCCGCTTAAAGTCCTAATAGGAAGGATGAATGTCACATGTAACCATTAGAAAGCTAATTTGTCGGGAGAGCGTATTAGAATCTCGCCTGGCGAGTCCAGCATTAGAAACCATAACAGTCTATTTTATTCACCTGAAACAATTGCAGGTGCTTCAGTGATGCAAATCAACAACTTTCTTGAAGTTGTAATGCTTACCTAAGACTGTAATTTTCTCGTACAATCCCGGGTACTATAGCAAGTGTTCTATATATAATGAAGGATGTTTGTTTCTGGGTATAGAATACAAATCTACAGTTTTATTCCGATCATGATGAAAATTGGCATACTTGGCCTTCAAACTATGTGTAATGTCATTGTCTACCTTAGACTTTAGAAAATTAAATATTATCGATTAAAAGTCAATATTCATGGTTATGCCAGGGTTTATTTTTGAGAAATATCTCATCACCAACAATGCAAGACAAAGTTCGTTCAAAAACAGGTATCAACAATGGTATCAATGCGCAATTCACAAACAATCTGCGCGGACCAACAATATATATCTCAAGACCAACAATGTAAGTCATATTTTGTTCAAAATTAGGCCCGTGATGACCACATCAACAATGGTATCAACGCGCAAATCACCAAGAACAATGAGCACAAATTGATGCAATGATAGAAAGTTCACTTCAAAGAATTATAACAATGAACATAAAATGATGATGCAATGAGAGAACATTTGTTTCCAAGAATTATAATAATAAATATATAATGATGATGCAACAAAACGTGTCAGCAATAAGATCAACCCGTAATTTACAAACACTCTGCACAGACCAACAGTATGAATATCTCATGACCAAGAACGCAAGGAAACATTTGAGCAACAACACGTATCAACAATGGTATCAACACACAATGCACTAGCACTAGGCAGGGATCAACAACATGTATCTCCTGACCACCAATGAAAGACAAAATTTGTAAAAAACACATAGAATTCCTGTTATTCTGGCTTTTCTTAGAAAAGAGAGTTCTTAGTACTGAACAATTCTTTCAAAACCTTTAAAGATGATTAGTAACCGGAGATAATGGAAAGATAGCAAACTATTTAGAAAGTGTAGAAAGACGACAGAGGAAGCACTCCTTCAGCTCCGTGCAGTATTCAGCAATTTGTAAGCAGGTCAATAGAAGAATCGGTGATCACTAGACTACAAACTGAGATGAATGGCCAAGTTTTGATTCAAGACATCGTGAGAAGAAAGGGAGTTGCAACATCTAAAGTAAGACTACGTGAGTAGGAAATATTCAGACTAGTAGTGGCATCCCTGTAGAGATCCATCCATTTTGAGCCCTTAATAATTTTTATTTCAAATTTTTATTAGGAATTTTTACTGTATTAATTCTAAACATTTTCATATGTGTTATTTTTAAGATTTTTCAAAATTAATCCAAAAAAGTCCGAGCCACGCCAGGGCTATCACGTAGCTTATTTGGTGGCACAGCAAGTCCTATTTTTTCCAAAAAACATAATTTGACTATACTTTGTGGTAAAGTGTATATTTTGGAAACTGAAATACTGACAATACGTTACTGAACGTTCGTTTTCAAGAATTTTTGATAATGAGCATAAAGTGAAGATGCAGTGACAGAACATTAATAAGGCAGTGCCAATTGATTAGGCATAGTAGTCACGCGTGTCTCCCTTGGTCTCTCTATCAGACGTCCAGACAAATGGCAAAAATTTAAGTCTTTTTTAATTTTATACTAAATAGAGATGATGTAGGAAATTAAATACAGAAAATAAAATAGTTATCATTTAAAATTTAGATTTTTTTTAGGAATAATGTAGGTTATAAAAGGATAGATGATGATTATAATAATTTTAATTAGTAGGGTAAATAATAAATATAATAATAATCAACATATTGGAGCTCTTTGAGTTATTGTAACTTTAATATGACATATTAATATTATATTTTAACTAATTCGTTTATAGAAGTAAAAGTACTATAAATTGGTTTAAGAGACCACAGCTTACATTTCAGCCATCTACTGACATGGTTTTAATTCAGTTTAGAAAAGTATTTAAGGGTGCTCTTTCAAGTTTAATTCGCATAAAACTGTGATTAGCGACGCAGATTTCTGAGCATTGGCCGTAGAATAAGCCGGGTCGGTTGACGAAAAATAATATTTGATTTAAGCGTCCTGGTACAGCGTCTGCCTGACTCTCAAAGCTGGTACTGTTCAGGAGTGAATTACATCTACCACTGTAATTAGAATTCGAATTTGGGTGTTCATAAGGACAACTGTTCGGTTATCTACGTCTAATAGTCGAAATGTAATTAATGGTATTTCTGACTGCTTAATTATGTATGAGTCAAATTTTACACCTGAAAAGTCTGAATACTCATAAGATCAACATCATTAGTGTCTAATTGGTTTGATTGTTATATTAGGAATACTTACTTCATCAATTAGGTATTGATGGAAGTCCAATGAAAATTAGTGTGATGGCTGGTAAAATTGTTCATACTGTTTCGATTTCTTGAGTCTCATACATGAATCGATTTGAAAATAAGCTGAAGAGAAGAGATGTTATTATATAGGATAATTGTACTGTAACAAGGATAATAAAATTTATAGTGTGATCATGGAAGAAAATCAATTTTTCTATGAGGGGCGATGCTCTATCTTGAAATAAAATATGGTTTTATGTTGCCATTAATTATAAAGTTTTGCTAATTGATTGTATGTGTGGTCAGCTGGTGGGAGGTTGTAGTTTCATTTCACTGAGGATGGAAGGTTTAATGAAAACTTTAATTTTTGGTGGGATGCTAGTGCTTCTCATGGAACACAAATTAATATTAAAACAGCAACGAATGAAATTGTAGATCCGATTGACGAGATAATATTTCATGTTGTGCTTGCATCTGGATAATCAGAATAGCGTCGTGGTATTCCTCTTAATCCTATGAATTATTGTGGGAAAAATGTTAATTTTCCCTCCTAGAAATATAATAAAAAATTGAATTTTTATTATTTTTTATTTATTGTAGTTCCTAAATATAGAGCGAATCAGTGAATAATTCCGGATAAAACAGCAAATACTTCCCCTATTGATATTACGTAGTGGAAATGTGCTACTACATAAGAAGTTAAAAAATATTAATTGGATGTTCTATGAGGATTTTTATACACGCCAAACCTCAGATATTTTTTATCAATAACATAAGAAGTGTCCTGTAAGATAATATCAATTGAAGAGTTAGTTAGGATAATTCCTGTTAGTCCTCTTACAGTAAATAGGAAGACGAATCCTTGGACTCATAGTAATGGTGCTTCAAATGCTAATTAAGCACCATGTAGTGATGCTAGTCAACTAAGATGAAAAAGGAAAAGAAAAACTCCACGGCCTGGATTCAAGTACCACGTTTGGGTTGTTAAAAAGCCATCGCGTTTTCCCCCAGTGATTTCCAAGAGCATTTATTTTATTAAAACATAGACAGTAGTCTATGACATGTAATAAGATTTTGAAGCCTGTGAGAGGTGCTATGATTATCGTTGTAGCTGTAAAATATGCTCGAGTATCAACATCTATTCCTACAGTAAATACATGATGAGCTCATATAACGAATCCCTGAATTTTTACTGCATACTAATAAAGGAATACGTTCCATTACTATACCGGCTGTTCGTATATTAATATCTGTTGTGATAAAGTTAATTGCTATAAGAATTGAACATGCTTCTACCAGATGAGGAGAAAAAAATTGTTATATCCACTGATGGCCCACCATGTGAAATATTTCTTGCTAAGGGGGGGGGGTATACTGTTCATCCTGTACCTGCTCCATCTGCTACAGCTACTGATATTAAAAAGAGTATTAGTGAGGGGGGTAAAATGGTCCCACCCTCCAGGTAATATGCATAAGCACATTTATTATTAATAACGCTGGAGAGTGAGGCGATCAAGGGGTCGGGACCAGTGATTGATGATTACGAGAGCTTAGGTTTGTGCGTTAAATTACGTTCAGTTTTATTCACAATAAACATTTTTCTCAGCATACACCGCGGTACAACAATCCATATGCCTTACAGAATCATTTTAGGGGCTCCACAAGCACTATCAAAAGCAATATCTACATGCACTATTTTTTAAAATTACGTATTTCAACATCACTTTTATTTTTAGATAGGGCGAAGTCATCACTTTCCCATAACTGTGGCATCGGTCATCGTTGCATCTCCATTCCGCCTAGTCTTCGTTCCCTACGCCAGCCCTCGCAATTTAAGTTGTCAACTTTTGAAACTCAAAAATCAACAGGTCAATACAAATTCATACCTATTAAATGTACAATATGTAGAATCAATTTAATTATTGAGCAACAATTATTCCAACCCGAACTTCTGAACATGTGTTCAAGCATGGATGTTTCTTCCACTTCATACATACGTCTACATCGCTCAGAAGCCGACGTGGGAATCCCATAAAAACGAAAACACCCCAAAACACGCGCAAAAAGCTCTATCTGAGGCTGCGTTGATCTTCTAGGAAATCGACGCTAACAATTGCAGCCACTAACAGAGCACACACACAAAACACTCACACTTCTCGCAACAAAATAAACAAAAACAACAGCTACAATAATACAGATACGCACAAACAACAAACAAATATGCATAATAATCTTTACTAGCACTTTATTCACTCATAGAAATCCCGTTTACGACACTAACTCACTGCGTCTCAACACATCACAAGATAATCGCTCCAATCGACTTGACTTCCTTTACTACACGACAAGAACAAACATAAATCAAAATTCTCAAAACATAGATAAGATTTTTTTAATTTCCATATAATCTCCTCCTCTGCCGGACACACGTGACTACCATCACATCTCGCTTAAACCTAAAATTTTTTTTTCCATTACAGTATACCTTTTTTCCCAAAAACAAGATACAAAAACTATACAATAGAAACAACATACCTACGCACCCCCGTATATCTTATTAATTCAACAACAAATACAACACACAAACAACAACTTACAAAGCACACTTATTCTCCATTTACTCATTATAAAATCAAAATCACGCTTACCATATCAAATTCACCACTCCAAGTTACACATGCCAGTCGCTCCTCTATTCATATTTATGCCGCTACTATACAACATAATCAGAATTCATTTAACACTCCCTACCTTATTAAGTTCCCAAAAACCACAGGTAAACCCTAAGCACCATTTACTACAACCAATATCCATATTCACATTATCTTCCCCTCTCAAATCTTTCAATATACATAAATATCCCTATGCATCTATTTTATAACTACTATAACACAACTTTAATCCTCCTAAAACCACCCCAAACAAAAAAAAATACAAAACTACTAACACGCACGCAACACGCAGACAATTCCACTCCTCAATACTAACTGCCAGTGAGCTTTCGGGCCAGAGCCACCGCTGCAGCATGTTCGCATGGCAAAAGTCCAGTTCAGAACTCAGCCAATATTTCTCTCATCCCTCCTTGGGACCCTGTCTTCCTATTATTCTCTGTCGTCCTATCTGCTATACTCTCACCCTGCTTATTCTTCGACCTATGTTTTACACCACCACAAGTTTTCTTTTTCGGAGAGTCCCGCGTTCGACCCCTAATTCTTGGCTTTCACCATCAATGGTGCTGCCCTCTGGTTGAGCACCTACATCACTTCCTACCTCGTCGTTTGTGGCCGTTTTTGTCTCGGCACTCTCTGGCACCAGCACGATGCAATGTTGAGTTGCAGCACGACTTCCTATGCTCATCTTTGAGCTATTCATATGCCATTTTAACGACATTATATCTTGTCAAACTTGCCTTCTGCAATATCACTCATCGAACCTGTAATCTGATCCGTTACCAGTTTAAGAAGACAGTGACCCTCCTCCCTGTCATTTCCCTCATCCGCCTCTACGGCCAACTTTTCGCCCGTGTTTACCACAGAATGAGTCCGGGTCCCTATGGTTCCATCTCTTACCTCCTGAGACATAGGATTCATGTTTGGTCTGGCCATAAATGAGTAGTATTGCTCTGCCCCTTGAACCCATGCGCCCACGCTCACCTCTTCCACCCCTGCGTCATTCCCCACTACACTTAGCATCCTTGGAATCTCTGTTCCATTATTCCTCATATAGAAAATTTTATGTTTGCAAAATTTAGGCAATCCTTTTTACAATCCCCTGAGCCCTGCTTTTGGGACGTTCCTACCATCACAGGTTGAAGGTTAGCCTCCAATATGTTCTTATAACTTAACCCCAAGACCCCTGGGCACTCTGGCATCCACACATTAGTATACGCTGCAAGAGTACACGGGGGTTATATTCCATTGCCTCCAACCGACACCTCACCAAACCCCTCCAGGTTTGTTTTCACACTACCCTCAGCTCCCCCATGAGCCACATTCGTACGTATATCCCATCCACCACATAAGCACGTCCAAAGTCACAAAATGGTTGCCCCATCCTTTTTCCTAACCAATAGAGCTGGCGCGGCCCAAGGCGATGTGCTTGGTCAAATAATTTCGTGTTTTAACAAATTATCCACCATTTTCATCATAACTTCTCTTTGTGAGTAAGGAATACGATAAGGCTGCTCTGCGATCGGGCATGCATCTCCCGTGTCAATTGTATGATTAGCCAATTTACACTTTCCCAAATCAAAATCAAATTTAGATAAAACATCTGAATATTTCAATATTAATTTTTCTAGAGCTCTTCTCTTCTCAGGATTTAAGTTTTCTTACTTTTAAGTTAAAAATTTTAAGTCAAAAATTCATGTTGATCTAAATTTTGCTCTGCACCTTCATCAATGGTGTTATTAAATTCCACTTCCTCCTCCTCAATGCCAAATAATTCTCCTAATATCTCCCCCATCTGTACGGTTAACATTTTGCCTGAATAGTTCATCCAGCGGACTAGGATCATGTTAAATTTTGAAATTTTAGCCAATAGTTTCGCACAAATAAGACCTGTATCAATTTCCTTAGGTTTTAAAATGCCAACATTATTTGTAAGATATTTTCCTGTAATTTTTGCTTTCAATACCACTTCAGAATAGACAGGAATAGTAACCTGTTTTTACAAAATAATGGAATCGCCTCAATCTGTTCATTACTAGCTGTTACGTTGCAAGCACTTTTCCTCACTTGATCGCTTCGTCATATGCCTTCAAATTAAATTTTCTGAACCTCATCGTGCAGCACGGTAAAAGTTGATAATGAACCCATACATATGAAGCATATCCTGTCTCGAAATAGCATAATCGGTAACATCACTTCTCTGATGCCAAACATAACAAGTACATTCATAATTCCTTTCACCAAAACCAATATCAGGTGAGGAAGAACCTTCAGACTTAAAGTTATGCCACGTGACTCTTACTAATTGTATGTCGGGTCTTTAACCATCTTTCACAGAATAACCATTGGCTTTCAATACTCCCAAAGTGTTTGCGTCAATTAAAGTTACTTTCGATCAGCTGTTACTTTAATCAGCTGTTACTTTCGATCGTCAATTAAAGTTACTTTCGAAAAATAGAGTAAATGACCCTGCCTTCCTTGTAACAATCTACTCGTTCGGTTCCATTTTCCTGCTGTTAAATGCTTGAGCTGTTTGGTTCACTGACGTCCTTACCTTTCACCTGGCTGGGAGGAGGCTGAGCATTTTTGACTGCTTTGCTTGTGGCTGGCTCACATTGGATTCGTTCAGCAAACACTCAGATGCGTTAGCGCGCTCTTCCTATGCCTTCATTCGTATATAGCAAAATTTTTGGGTATGGCCTTCTAGCAGGCAGTAAAACAGAATTTTTTCTAGCCTTCTCTTTGGGCTTACAGTTTTGCACTGGCTGATTACGTTTCCAGCAAGTTTACAGCCAAAACAAATAATTTCTGCTTCCACTCTTTGCTCTAAAGTTCGTCTGCCTGCTCTGTTCCCTTTGTGGTGCCAAGGTGGACGCGCGGTCGGGCTGGTGTTGGTTTGTAAAATCCCCATTTCTCCCAATTTTAATTTTAGAATTTCATCTATTCGCTGGCCCATTAGTTCATAAATATTTATTTCACTCTTTTCCACTGCCAATTCCGTGTTTCCCTTTCCCAATGAATTTAAACAATGCTGATGTAATACAGTAGTAAACCTAAATTCAATTCTTCTTCCTCCTCCGCATAACCAATTGCTTTTTTTAAAGCTTCAGGTCTCCTGAACAGAACATTTTTTTAAAAGTTGGGGTGCAGTGACTCTAAAAATTTCTTTTTACCCCTTTCCTCCAAAATTCGCCTACACTCGTTTCACCTCCAGCTCGGGCTCAGCTCGGGAACATATATTGTGAGAATTTAGGCTAGCAGCGGCATACATGGGCAGGTCCACCCATTGTGAAAATTTAAATTGTTTATTCTAAATTTTCATCATGAAGTTTTACTGTATTACTTTAGAGCGTTTTCATGTGTATATTTTTAAGACCGTGCTAAAGCTAATCATAAAAAAGTCCGAGTCACGCCCAAGGTTTCACCTAGCTGTTTTTAGTAGAACATCAAATCTAAATATTTCATAAAAATGAAGTCATTTCAGATCCACCTGTCACTCGGCTTTCACCCGTGACAACTTGGTTGTCTTTAAGAGACATTGTAATAGCTGGGCTGTTCGGTTGTCTGCGATAGCCCAATTGGTAGAAACGAGAGCTATGATATTCGAGCTTCCTGGTTCGAATCCAGGTGGCAGAATTTTTCCTTCCATTTTTCAATCGATTAATTCTTCCCTGTATTTAAGACAATCTCCAGTTTATAAATATTATTATTACATCTTGACAATTTTCTGTTGGGAATGTGTATATTTTGGAAACTGAGATGTTGATAATTCAATGAGTGAACATTTGTTTCCAAGAATTATTAATTACTAGCAGAGGACCCAACGTTGGCCGGAATAATTACGCTCAAAAATAAACAGAACAACTTCAAAATATCCCTTCGCTTAAAAAAATCCATTCTGCATGATATATCAGAAATTGATTTACAAAAAAAAAAAAATTTTATAGGCTCACAATAGATAGACTTCTCCAAGGATGCCTTCTAGTCTAAATAATTTTTTACACACATAATCCTACTTTAGATGTAGACTTGTCGTTGTTGTTTTTTCTTTTCTTCTTTCGATGTCCTGAAGCAAAAATTAGCCATTTATAACTTTGTGTAGTGTAGCGGTGGCCGATTTTTCTATTTACTTGCTTACAATTTGTTCAATACAACATAGAGCTAAAGGAGTGCTTGCTTTTTTATCTTTTACTCTTTCTCAATAGTCTGCTAATTCATTATCTCCAGTTACTGATCATTTTTAAAGATTTTCAAGAAATCATTAAGTACTAAGACTTTTCCTTTCTAAGAAAAATCTGAATAACAGGAAGTCTATGCATTGAAATTTATAGTGCACAAATTTGTTGCCTTGTCTTTGCCTTGCATTATTGGTCATGAGACATATATTGTTGATCCTTGCTTAGTGTTGGTGCATTGCGTGTTGACACTATTGTCGATACTTATTTTTGCACAAACTTTTATTTGCATTATTGATCATGAGATATATATTGTTGGTCTGTGCAGAGTGTTTGTTAATTGCAACTAGATACCATATTATTGTTGCAAGGACATTGTCCTACATTGTTGGTCATGAGATATTTTTTTTAATATGCCCTGCCATAACCATGAATATCGATTTTTTATCAATATGGAAGTCTAGCAGAGGAACTGGCGTTGCCGGGGATAACTACGTTTGCAGGGAAACAGAGCAACCTCAAAAGGCTAAGTTAAACGTGCAAATTGGGTAATTAATAACTCAATAACTACAATGTAGATCGTAGGGACAATCCTCTCTAAGAAAAATCCGACAGATAGGAATTTCAATAAAAAATCCTAAAACAGTGGCCATCCAATTGCTTTGAAGGTCATGCATGCGAAATTTTATCCAGAAAGGAATAAAACTGTAACTTTGTATAAAAAACAAACAAACAAACAAACCCACAAAAAACATCTTTCTTTATATATATATATAAAGATGAGCATAAAATGAAGATGAAATGAGAGAACATTAATAAGCAGCGATTACTGATGAGTAAAAGGAGTCACGCATGTCTTCCTTGAGCTCCATAACAAACGTCTAGACGATTGGCAAAAATATATGTGCCTTGAAAGGAAAGAGAAAGAACGTTTATTGGTCAGAAAAAACTCTGCAACTAAAACAGAAAAAGCTTTTCCGCCATTTGAAACATCTGAACAACATGACTTTTGAAAAGAACAGGAGCTTATACTTCAAGAGAAAGGCTTCCACACAAAGAGCAAGAAAAAAAAGGAGTGTCTAAAGTACCTGATGTATCATTTAAATAATTCTGTTTTTCGTATTTTTCATAGATAGGATAGTCCCTTTGCCAAGTTGTATTGACTGAGTTATTATTTATCCAATTCGAAATTATAATTTAATTTAACC
>JAHWFO010011717.1:662075-684457 GCA_023313115.1 Rhysida immarginata | reverse complement strand
AACTTAAATTTAAAAATAGAAAATTAAAATTAAATATCTTTATCAACGTGTAGTTGTAATACTTTTAACATGAGTTGTTCTTCTGATATATAAGATTTAAAGTGATTTCCTTGATGTTTAATATTTAATACTTCTTTCATTTTATTATACAAATTAATGCTATTAGGAATATATCTGAGTCTTAAAATTATTTCCATTTCTGGGTAATCTTCTAATAAGCACTTAATTCTGTTTATAACATTACACTTTTGTGTTCTTATCACGTAATAAGGATACTCCCACATATGATTCTTTCTAATTAAAATAAATTCGTGAAGTTTGTTAATGTTTGTAGTTTTTGTTATAACATCTTGTTTAACGCTTTCTATTTTATCATTTGATTGTTCAATTTTTCTTTGTGCAACATCAAATATTATATCATTACTTCTTTCTAAACTTTCTATTGTAATCTGTTGATTTTTTATTATATTATCTTTATTTTCTATTTGTTTTTAAGCTTATCTTCTCCTGTTAATCTAATTGTTTTAATTACATTATAAACCTAATCTTGAAACTTTTCAGCTAAAGGCATTTTTAGAGTTCAGAACTAACTTGTAAAGTCCTAATTCATTGATAAAAACACTATGTGGTTGCATGTTTAAAGGGTGTGCCACCGCGGCACCCCCTTTGTTTTGAAGAATTTCATAGCTTTTTTTATATTTTTCTGGTATTAATTTAGCAATTGGTATACTGCTTTTTTCATATTCTAATAATTCTGCTATATCCTTAGCTTTAAACCATGTGTTATTATTTTCATCTAAAATCATAAATATTTCTTTATTGTTGTAAGTAAGATTGTTTAGAGCGCTTAGAATTCCTTCCATTTTACTTATAAAAATTTTTATCAACTTAAATTTAAAAAATAAAAATAAAAAATAATATTAAAAAAATCAGAGCAAAAAAGTGCAAAACCACTGTACTCTCTAGGACTTTGCTCATATTCTTTTCATCTGTCTCTGTCATATTCTTTTCATCTTTTTTTTATACTAGTCTTATTCACTGAGTATAGCGTTCAGTGTTTTTTTTTGTTTTTTTTTTATTTGTAAATAATACTGAGACAGAGGAGAGACAAATATGAGTAAAGTACAATGGAAATATTCTGGAATTCACTACACACTGATCCATTTTTAGGCTATTAAGTGTGCACCCTTAATAATCCTATGAAAACAGCATGAGAATATTTTTTTTCGAACGATCGGGATTTGATCCTGATCAGAAGGGATTGCCAGTCACTCAACTTACTGCTGAGCTATCTTGACAATCCAAGTATAGGAAGTTGAAATGATGTATATAAATGAGATAAAAGAAACGGAAGAAAAATTGAGTGATAAAAAAATAGGTGAATTAAGACGTTTAGGAAGCCAGTATAAAGTAAAAAAATACTATAATATGAGAAAATCTGATCTAATTAATTGATAGAAGAAAAATTGAGAGAACCACCAGTTCAAGAAGAAAATTTAATTCAAGAAGGAAATCCAGAAGATATAGAATTTTGCGAAATATGTGGAAATGAGAGTAAATTAAATAATAGGTGCTATATTTGTGAACCAGAGATAAAAAATAGTAAACATAATAGAAAATCATATAGGTTATATCGCTTTCGTAAAGTATTATTAAATGTAATAGAAGATGTAAATCATAAAAATAAGAGTACTCAAAGCTTTTATTAATAATTATACGGGTAAATCTGTACTTCATAAATACATAATCAAAAAGATAGTTGATCGTTTTAAAATAACTAAAATTATTGTAATTAAAGAAACTAAAAGAAATCTACAAATTTGGAATGATTTTATAGATAAATTTGAAATGGAAAGACACATGATAGATATTGCAGAATTTTAAGAATTTCGCACTTAATAAATAAAGATGACAGATTTTGAATATTGTCAAATATGCGGAGAAACTAGTATATTAAATAATAGAAGTTATAGCTGTTATCCACCAAAGACAGAAATATTTTCACAAACATTCATTACAATTAATAGATAGACTTGAAGACAGAATTAAAATTGAACAAGTATTTTCAATATACAATGAAACTTATAAAAGAAAAGCTTTACCATATAAATTTTTTATAGTGAAGATAGCCGATCTATTACAAATTAATCATAATATTTGTATTGTTAATTCAAAGAGAAATATTCAATTGTGGAATGATTTTTTTAGCTATTAATCCCTTAGAGGTAATTAAAAAACATGAAGAATTTAAAAAATATATTTTGAATCAGTTTTAAAATAAAATAATATTGTTTTTTATATGATGATAGAAAAATTTGCAGGATTTTCAATAATTCATTTGTAATAAATGGATGTTGATTTCAGAAAGCAGACTGTGACTGAATTACAAAATATATGTAAAAGCAAGGGTTATCGTGGATATTCTAAATTGAGAAAGAATGAATTAAATAATTTTATTAGAGATAAACAACTGAATGAGGAACTGCAATTTGATGATGACATTTTTGAAAGACCTAGACCACAGAGACCAAAAAGTACTCCCAAGTTTAATTATTTTTATAAATTTCAAGATGATATCTTTGAAAAACCTAAACCACAGAAATCAAAAACCTTAAACCAAATATTTCCGTTTAGTGATAAATTATTTAAAGATGAACCTTTAAAAAATATGGATGAAAATAAGATATTTAATATTATTGAAATCAATCCAAAATTTAATAAGAAATTTAATGCGTGGTCTGTGGATTATAAAGTAGTCTTTACAACGGAAGAAAAAACAGAAACTTCTTGATATTAATACACCTAATGAGAAAAGTGATTGGATATCAAAAGCTCTCGCTGTTGTGGTAAAACTAATAGAAATGAGAACTAAACTTCGTTAAGGTGATATGCTCAATATTGTAGTTCAAAATAACAATTTATTTTATCTTATTTCTACTGGTTATCAAAAATTCACTACAGTCAATAACACAATCGTAGGCATGTGCAGGTTAGTTAAAGGAATATTAACATCGAATGAATCGATTGACCTTTCAGAAACAACCTTTATTATGAACATGATTGCAATGCCTAGAGGTGCCAAAAGAAAAAAATTTATAAATTTAAGTGAAAATTTAAAAACAAAAAAGTGCATAACTCAGATAAGAAATGTTGATAATCTGTGTTGTCCAAGAGCGGTTATTGTAGCTTTAACTTATGAAACAAATATAATCTTAGGAAGAGAATTGCACCGAATGAAATTAAAAATATTAAAGGGGGTGATAGGTATAAATTACAAAAACAATTAATAACTGAATTATGTAATAGATTGACCGAATACAACGAAGAAGGTTTTACTCTAGAAGATATAAAACGCGTAGAAGAATTACTAGATATACAAATAAATGTTGTGTGCTCTGAGAACTTTAATTCTGTCATTTATCGCGGAGAAGATAAGGAAATAAAAATATATTTATATAAAACTAAAAATCACTTTGATGTTATTAATAGCATGCAAGCTTTTTTAGGTTCATCTTATTTCTGCAAAAAGTGTAACAAGCCTTATGCTAACAAAGACAAACATAATTGTGAAGTTGAAAAGAAAGTTTTTATCATGTGTACTGGTGAAGAACACTCCAATAGTGAAAACAAAAAATATTGTAAGAAATGTAATAGATATTGTTATAGTCAAGCCTCTTTAGATAATCACAATGAAGTGTGTAAAACAGCTTATAAATGCAAATCGTGTAATAAAATTTGTCTTAGAAGTAAAAAACATAGTTGTGGATTTGAGTTTTGTCGAAATTGTAAAGAAGTTGTGGAAACCAAGACTCACAAATGTTATATGCAAACAAGAAAGCATAAAGGTGGTATATGTGAAAGAATATTTATAGAAAATAATAAAGAAATAACTGTTAGAGGTTGTCCAAATTGTAATAAAGATGGTTGTGAAGTAAATGAAAAACATGTACCTTATTATTATTTTGAATGTTCTGAGTGTTCTAAAATTGTTAAAGGAAAAACATTTAAATGTTGTGAAAAATCAGTACCCATAAATGATTGGAGGTACACTGAAAAATACATGTGTTTGATTACGAAGCTCAACAAGAATCTGGAATTCATGTAGCAAATCTCATAATTGTTCATAATTTTCGAGGTGACATAGTATACAGATTTCTGCATTTAAAAATAACGACGATTTTCGCAAGTGGTTGATATCGAAAGAAAACAGAAATTACACATTCATTGCTCACTATGCGAAAGGTTACGACTCGCAATTTATTTTGAAATATTGTTGTGAAAACACCATAAAGCCTTATACTATCTACAATGGAACAAAACTGATGTTACTTGAAGTAGAATCGAAAGGTTTAAAAATTGTTGATAGCAGTAATTTTAGACAAGGAGCTCTGAGTTCATTTCCAAAAACCTTTGGGTTAAAAGAATTGAAAAAGGGATATTTTCCTCACTTGTTTAATACAAAAACCAATGAAAATTATGTCGGTCTTATACCATCTCCGTATTATTATTGTGCAAATACAATGGAACCTATAGAGAGAAAAACTTTCTTAAAATGGCACGAAGAAAAAACAAATGAAAATTATATATTTAATATGCAAAAAGAAATTAACGAATACTGTAATTCTGACGTAGATATACTAAGAAGAGGTTGTTTAGAATTGCGAAAACAGTTTCTAGAAATTGCAAATATAGATCCATTTTGCTACCTAACTATTGCAGGAGTTTGTATGGCTATATATAGATCAAAATATTTAAAAGAAAATACTATAGCTGTATTAGACAAAGAACAAAAAGAAATGTACAGCAAAGAATCTATAGCCTGGTAAAACAGTTTTAACAACTCAAATATTCAACATGCTTTAACTGGTGGCGAAGTCAAGATCTGTGGAATAAAAGTTGATGGTTTTGATAAAGATACAAATACTGTTTATCAGCATCACGGATGTTTCTGGCACGGTTGTAAGAAATGCTTTAAACCTGAATCTCTTAATAATAAAAACAAAGAAAGCATGGATGATTTATATCACAAAACGCTAATGAGAAGTAAGAAAATAAAAGAAGCAGGATATAACTTGATTGAAATGTGGGCTTGCGAATGGACTAAATCTGCAGAATACAAGAAAATGAAAAGGCAAAAAGACTTACCAGAAATAATAGAACCATTGAATCCTAGAGAAGCATTTTTCGGTGGAAGAACGAACGCGACAAAACTCAGAGCTAAAGCAGATGGTATAAATACAAAAATAAGATATATTGATGTTTGTAGTTTATATCCTACAGTACAATTTTATGTTTATTATCCTGTTCGTCATCCTATAAAGATATACAAATCAAAACAACATAAAACATCTTGGTATGGTCTTATAAAATGTGAACTTGTAGCTCCGAGAAAGTTAAATCTCCCTGTATTACCCGTGAAAGTGAAAATGGAAAAGAGCGAAAAGTTATTATTTCCTTTGTGTTTAAAATGTTCAGAGGAGCAAATCCAAGAAGAATGTCCGCACAGTAAGAGTGAAAGAAGTTTTGTAGGAACGTGGACAACAGATGAAGTTAATAAAGCTATTCAAAAAGGTTATAAAATAATAGAGATATATGAAGTTTGGC
Source organism: Rhysida immarginata (assembly GCA_023313115.1). Lineage (NCBI taxonomy): Eukaryota > Metazoa > Arthropoda > Chilopoda > Scolopendromorpha > Scolopendridae > Rhysida > Rhysida immarginata. The sequence goes on along the minus strand of JAHWFO010011717.1, from coordinate 678,853 downwards.
ATTTTAAAGGAAAAAGCAATGATTTATTTAAAGATTATGTAAGAGACTTTATGAAGATAAGATTAGAAACTAGTCCTTGGAAAGACGATTTTAAAAGTGAAACTGAATACATAGACGCAGCCAAAGAAAAATTAGGCATTATTTTAGATCCAAAAAAGATTGAAGAAAAGAGCAGTAGCTAAAATATGTTTAAACAGTTTATGGGGTAAATTTGGTCAAAGACAAAACATGAGTAAAACTGAATATGTAACAGATCTACAGCGATTTTATGAAATATTGTTAGATGACAGGTTAGATGGTATAAATTTAAACTTTATCAATGAAGACATGGTTCAAATCACGTATAACTTCAAGGATTACTACGTCGAAAATAATACGAGTACAAACATCTTCGTGGCTGCGTTTACTACTTCTAACGCTAGATTAAGATTGTATGATATGTTAGACAAATTAGATAAAAATGTAATATATTTCGACACCGACAGTATAATATATAGATGATGGTACAAACACTGTTAAAACAGGTTGTATGTTAGGAGAGTGGACTGATGTAATTAACGGTAAATGGATCATAGATTTTGCATCAACAGGTCCTAAAAGCTATTATTACGAGAAAAACGAAGGAGATGAATTTAAGAAATATGAAACAAAAATAAAAGGGTTTACGTTGAACTATCAAAATGTACAAAAATTAAATGGAGAATCAATGATCAAATTAATAGAAAATTCTCAGAGAAAAAAAATTAAATTAGAATATAATCAAATTACGAGAGATGCAAAAACCAAAAATTTAGTTAATAAAAGCGTTAAAAAAGACTTTTCATTTCAGTATGATAAAAGAGTCATTCTTCCAAATTTTGATACACTTCCATATGATTATTAATAATAGTTTTTCTCTCTAATAAATGGAAGTTGTCAAAAAGATTAAATATGTTGGCCAATGTCAAAATATACCGACAATTAAGCTCAATGACTTAAAACTTGGTGATACATTTCCTGTAAAAGAATTTAAAGAAATTATAACTAAATTTGGTAAACGTATAATTGTTAAACTACAAGATAAAGAAAATCAGTTTCAAGTATTTTTTCCAGATAGATTCAGTAAAAAATTAACTAAAAAAGATATTCATCAAATAAATAATTCACAGAATCTCATGTTTGTTTATCAAGGTTTACAAGATCTAGGTGGTGAAAAACAAGCTCATATTATAGATTTCATTGAAGATGACTACGAGAGCGAGAGTGAGAGTGATTAATCCTCTCTTTTTAACAGTTTCTGGGTGTATTAATCCTAATTTTGTAATTCTCGTATATGGGTACGTTCAGGGTATTTTCTGCTGCGATTTTCAACTTTTGGTAAGTGTTGGAGCGATGGCCAAAAGTGGAAATGACCCAAATGGAAAATACGCTAAACGTACCCACTTACTACTCTTTAGACTCAATTTTTCTTGCCCTTGTTGTACAGCTCTTATACACTCTTGATCTATACGAAACTCCCGTTGTTTAGATTTTTCAAATGCCCGTATAGCATTTTCTGTCTTAGTTGCAGAGTTTTTCTAATTAATACTCGTTCTTTTTCTTCCCTCTCCAGACACATAATGTTTTGCCAGTCGTCTCGATGTTTGATAGGGAGCTCAAAAGAGGCACGCGTGACTAATTGGCTAATTATTAGATGCTGCCTCATTAATATTCTGTCGCTGCATCATCACTTTATGCTCTTTATCGATAATTTTTAGAAATGAAGGTTCAGTAATCGCATTATCAGCATCTTAGTTTCCAAAATATACATGTAGCAATAAAATATAGTCAAAATGTAATTTTAGAAATGTTTGGATCTGTTGTGCTAAAAAATGCTAGATATAACCCTTGCATGGCTCGGATTTTTTTTGGCTTAAATTTTGAAATATAAATATTTGCTTAAATGAAAACTCTTAGAATTAACACAGTCGAAAGGTTGGAAATTTTTTTTTAACGGCTCGCAACGGATGGGCTTCTCCAATAATGCCACTGCTAGTCTAAATAATTTCTTACTCATGTAATTTTACATTAGATGCACACTTGATGTTGTTCATATTCCCTTTCATTTCTTGATGTCTTGAAGCAAAAAAAGGCCATTCTTCATTTTCTGTAGTCTATTGGTTGCCAATTCTTCTATTTATTTGCTCAGTATAGCAAGGTACTAAAGGCGTGCTTCCTCTTCGTCTTTTTACTTTTTCTCAATAGTCTGCTAACTCTCCATTATCTCCAGTTGCTGATCATTTTTTAAAATTTTCAAGAAATTTTTATCTAGTAAGAACTCTCTTTTCTAAGAGAAGCCTGATTTAAGGGTAATATATGCAATCTGAAACTTATTTATATTGCACAAACATTGCCTAGCATTGTTGGTCATGAGATATTGATTGTTGATTCTTTCATAGTGTTGGTGCATTGCATGTTGACACAGTAGTTGATACCAATTGTTGCACAAACTTTTCCTTGCATTGTTGGTCATGAGACATTTCTCGTTAATATGCCTTGCCATGACCATGAATATCGATTTTTTATATTTATAATTTTTTTTTCAAAATCTGAGGTAGACAGTGAAGGTCAAGTATGCAAAATCTCTTCAAGAACAGAATAAAACTATAGATATGTATAAGAGACAAACAAACAACCAAACAAACAAACCCACAAACAAACAAACAAACAAACCCACAAACAAACAAACAAACAAACCCACAAACAAACAATCCCACAAACATCCTTCTTTATATATATAGTTAGTGAATGAAAAATAGATATTCATGTTACTGGTAGGGCTTAATAATGAGAAATCTCTCATAAGCAACAATGCAAGGCAAAGTTTGTGCAACATAGATTTGTAAAAATGCATAGAATTCCTCATGTTAAGGCTTTCTTTAGAAAAGAGAATTTCTTGTAAAACATCAAAAATAATCAGTAACTGGAGATAATGGAGAGTTAGCAGACTATTGTGAAAGAGCGTATTTGGTAGCACAGCAGATCTAAACATTACATAAAAATACATTTTGACTATTATTTGTGGAAATGTGTATATTTAAGGAAACGGAGATGCTAATGCGATGACTGAACTTCGTTTCCAAGAATTATTGATAATGAGCGTTGAGTGATGATGCACTGATAGAATATTAATGAGGCAGCATTTATTGATGTGGCAAAAGAGTCACGCGTGTATCCCTTGATTTCCATATTAAACTTTCAGATGTCTGGCAAATTTTTATGAGTCTGGAAAGATAAGAGAAAGATCAAGTATTGGTCAGAGAAACTTTGCAACTAAAACAGAAAGATCTAATGGTTCCACTAAACAATAATGGTTCACTAAACTATAGTGGTTCTACTGAACCAGTTTCCTTAAAAACAATTTGGACTATCAATAATTTTACGTTTTATTCATTCATGACACATCCTTCCAAGTTATTTGATATATTACGGGCATTTAAGTAATCTGAACAATGTGAGGTTCGAACAGAGCAAAGGCTATTAAAAGCTTCTACGTCAAGGGCAAGAAAAACTTGAGTCTGAAGTATCTGTTGATGCTCTGCAGTCGGAGGCAAATCTAGAAGAGTTTAGACAAACACCCGGTATATCACTAGACTTCCTGTTTTTCTTATTTTTCGTAGAATGGATAGCCCCTCTGCTCTATGTTTATTGATTAAGTTAATATTTAACCAATTAGAAGTTACAATTTAATTTTTTGAAATTGTTCTCTTACCTATAAGTGTAACCTTAATAAACATGTAAATCTTGCGTGTTAACCATATTTCTGTATTAAAATTGTTCTGTAAAACAAATTTCTTGGGGAGTAGCTAATGATTTCGCTATAAGGAAGCTCGACTATATCAAGTTAAGGTTACTTACGTGGGTCGGAAATATTCTTCTGTAAATTTTCTTCTGTAAATGAACGCTCCAATACAATATAAAAAGGTGCAAAATATCATTTTGGAATCTGCAGAAGATATTAAACAACTCTCCAGAGCAAAGCTAAGAGATCACCCCAACTACGTATCAAAGCGAGAAAACTATTGTTCAAAAAAGGCATCATTGCAACACTAGAGCAGTGAGCTATTAGGCAAGCTTTCTGTTTCTTTTTAGTCTATGGCTGAGCAGACTCCGAAAACTTTAAATTAAGATGTCTATTCTATCCATAGGCCTATATGTTGCTTCATGGTACGCTTAAATTACCTGTGAAAACTCCATGTAGTTTCGTCAAGTAGATTTAGAGAATAGCGTGTCCAAACAGATAAACAGGTAGATAAAAATTTTAAAGATGTCCTTATTGTATTCTGTTATCAGCATGTTGTCAGCATATTATGTCCAAACATAAATCACCCGCAATCAGATTTAGACGCATTGTATTATCAATGTACAGACCCAACGGTTCCACAGTTTTATTATATGTTTATATAAAACTAGAAGAGGTACCCGGCGTTGCCCGGGATTATTACACTTGGGATGTAAACAGAACAATGTCAAAAATTAAAATAAATTTTGCAATATCTTAAAAATAAACACATGAAAATTCGAAAAAAATCTTTTTAAAGGCTCAAAATGGATGGACTGCTCCAATAATTTCTTACTCAGATAATCTTACTTCAGATCTACACTTGATGTTGTTGCAATTTCCACTCTTCTCTCGCTGTGTTGAAGCAAAATTTGGCCTTTCATCACTTTGGGTAGTCTAGCGGTCGCATATTCTTCTATTTACTTGCTTCCCATTTGCTCAATACAGCACGGAGCTAAAGGTTTGCTTTCTCTGTCGTCTTTCCACTCTTTCTCAATAGTCTGCTAACTCTTCATTATCTCCAGCTACTGATCATTTTTAAAGATTTTCAAGAAATTGTTAAGTACTAAGAACTCTCTTTTCTAAGGAAAACCTGAATAACAGGAATTCTATGCATTGTTACAAATTGAAACTTATCCATATTGCATCATCATTTTATGTTCATTGTTATAATACTTGGAAAGGATTGCTTTATCATTGCATCATCATTTTGAGCTCATTGTTATTGGTGAATTGCGTGTTGAAACCATTGTTGATACCTATTGTTGCACAAACTTTTATTTGCATTGTTGGTCATGAGATATATATTGTTGGTCCGTGCAGAGTGTTTGTGAATTGCGTGTTGATACCATTGTTGCAAAAACTTTGTCTTGCATTGTTGGTCATGCGATATTTCTCATTAATATGCCCTGCCATAACCATGAATATCGATTTTTTATCAATAATTATTATTTTTTCGAAATCTGAAGTAGGCAGTGACCTTCCTCATGCTTTGAAGTTCATGTATGCGAAATTTCATCAAGATAGGAATAAAACTGTAGATTTGTATAAAAAACGTACACACAGACCCACCCACAGATCTACAGACCCACAGACGCACAGACCTACAAACATCCTTCTTTATATATATAGATAGATGATAACTTTGACACTGTTTTGAAAAGAAAAAAAAGCCTGAGACGATATTTGTCTTGTCGCAACAAACTTCTTAGGAAATAAAAGGAGTGACAACTATGCTGAAGTTATTGAAAATACGTTATCATCATAACAAAAACTGGGTTGTGACATGTCCTTGAAAATCCACTTTTCACAATCTCATTTGGACTACTTCCGAAAAATTGTGGGGCTTTTAGTTATAATCATAGGGTACATTTTTATCAAGACATTGCCTACATGAAGAAACAATACCAGGGCTAGTGAAAAGTTTCAATGTTAGCGAATTATTGGTGGACTCTTTGTCGAGATGTTACAGAAGCAGAATTCAAAAGGGAGCGAAAAAACTACGTCGCAATTCTAGAAGAACCGTAAGATTTCTGTTAACTTTTACAACAGATTGTAATTTGTTTTTCTAAAAAGCGGAAATTAATTTTAATCGATCACAAGATAAAAAAAAAATTGCGGCCAAATTTTGGGGTTATTATTGGCAAAAGTATGATTAACTACAGCTGCTAGATTATGATACAATGTAAACACTTTTTGTCCGCAGGCCTTATCTCTAGGAGGTTTTGATAACGCGAGCGGTGACAACAGTCCAAACCACAGTCTGTAGATATTCATGGTCATCGAGCTTCGGCCATTTTCCATTGTTTTGAGAAGCTAAGGAAAACAGATCGCGCAAGGTGCCGCATAAATCGCGGTATTCCCGACCGCAACCTGCGATAGAGATATTCATTGAAACTGAATACAAAAGTAAAGTTTCTCTCTGCCGATAGAGTGGCGCTGCAGTCGCAGTTGGGCAGATTGTACTTGCAGCGCCACTTTTCAATAGATTTCCCGCCCTATTGGGAGTTAGAAAGTTTTGCTTCATTTTAACAAAGGAGCTTGATGACTATGAAATTCTATAGACCGTGATCCACACACAAGTAAACATAAAAAAGGCTTAAATTATTAATAAACAATCGAAAAAAATCTGCCCTCTAAAATTTGCTATGAAAAATTATCTAAATTTATCAATATCATGAAAAAAAAAATATCCTAACAAATACTCAAACTATTTGAATGCACTTAACTCATAATTCTTCATTAACTAAAAGGCAAGTTTTCACTACCCGTTTAAAAATAAAAAATGAACGCAAAATAATGATTTCAAGCCTTCATAAGATAGAAAACAACATCAAGAAATTCTAAAAATTTAAACTGAAGAAAAACAAATGAAATTTTTTAAGCCAATGCTTGAGCTTGAATGTTAAAAAACAAACAACATTCTTCCAAAGCATAAAATGGGTTGTCGTAGAGATCAAAGGGGGGTGTAAGAAGCAAATGCAAAACTATTCATATAGAAAATTTAGTACTCATAGGAGAAGGCGTCATATTACAAGAACCAGGTCACAAAACTGCTATGGAAAATGACGAAATTTACAGATATATAGGTTTAAAATAGCCAAACATCTGGAGCTCACACGTTTAAAAATACGCTCATTAAACAATATCTTCATTAGGTAGAGGGACTACTTAAAACACATTAAATAGAGAGAATTGATTAAGGCTATCAAAAATTTTAGCACAAAATACTATTTTACTCTTTTGGAGTAATACAGTAGAAGCACGCATATCATGAAGGACTTAAAAAGAAACAAAGTAACCTGCTTACAATGCACTGAGAGCACCATCCACACACAATTATTGAAGGACTCACCTTGCCTTGTTCAAATAGAGGCAGAAATGCTTTGGATATAACAGATTCAGTCACTTAAAGTATCCTTTTACTCTAAACAATGCTTATCGCTACTATCACCATTAATCAAAACATTCTGCATTGCTGATAAAAATACACATCTTTGAATTTCAACAACATACACAACAACCAAAACAATCCTACAACATGCACTAAAATTCAAAAATAGATCGGAAATGGATTCCTCGCTTGACATCCTTATGACCTCAACCAGCCGCATGTCGACAAAAAGCGTCAAACTTTTGGTTAAGTTAAAGCACTTTTTCCCCTATAAAGAAATTTAACTTTGGTCCCTAACTTAATAAACATGTAAATCTTGAAATAACCATATTTCTGTGTAAATAATTTTCCGTAAAACAAATTTTTTTGGGAGTGGCCAATGATTTCGTTTTAAGGAAGCTCGACTATATCAAGTTAAGGTTATTTGCGTAGGTCGGAAATCAGCCCTACCATGTATCAAAGCGAGAAGACTATGGTTCAAATAAGGCATCAGTGCAACACTAGAGCAGTGAGCTTTTAAGCAAGCTTTCCTTATCTTTTTAGGCTCTGGCTGAGCAGACTCTTAAAACCTATAAATAAGATGTCTATTCTATCCATGAGCCGATTTTGATGATATAAAGCCTATAAGGTTGCTCCATTTTACGCTCAAATTACCTGTGAAAACTCTATGAAGATTAGTCAAGTAGTTTTGGAGAATAGCGTGTTCAAACAGATAAACAGGCAGATAAAATTTTAAAGATTGTCTTATTGTATTCTGTTATACTTCATAAATCACCCGCAATCAGGTTTAGACAAGCATTTTCAATGTACAGACACAACGGTTCCACAGTTTTATTATACGAATATAGAAAATTGATGATAACTTTGATACTGTTTTTAAAAGAAAAAAAAAAAGCCTGGGACAATTATCGCCTTCTCGCAACTAACTTGTTGGGAAATGAGAGGTGTGACAACTATGCTGAACTTATTAAAAACACTTTATGATAACAAAAATAGGTTATATCATGTCCTTGAAAATCCACTTTTTACAATCTCATTTGGACTACTTTCCGAACAATTGTATGGCTTTTAGCGAAAAACATGGGGAGCACTTTTATCAAGACATTGCATACATGGAGAAACAATACCAGGGCTAGTGAAAGGTTTCAATGTTAGCGGATTATTGGTTGGCTGTTTGTCGACATGTTACAGTAGCACAATACAAAAGGGAGCGAAAACAGTAAGTCACAATTCTGCTAATGAATAGAAGAACTGTATGATTTCTGTTAACTTTAAAATAAACTTGTAATTTTTTTTCTAAAAAACTGAGACTAATTTTTAAATATAACTATTAATTTTGTACTCATCATATGAAAATGAAAGAACAAAGATACTTATACAGGTACCTTAAGAATGCATATTTTTACAGTCAAATTTTGTGGACCAATGTAAATTTTTTTTTGCTGATGACGTAAATTTATCAGAAGCAATCAACACCTAAATTGACAAAATGCCTTGGGAACTTGGTTTTACTACATATGCTTGTCGACCCGCAATTATAAAGAACACTTACACTCCTACAACAAAGAAGACAATAAACCACAGAATGCGATCCACCTTTCCTACAAGGAATATGCCCCAAAACAGCGAAGTGAAATAATGACCATTCTCATCTATGCAACGCTGTCAAGACCGCCAATCCTAAATCTATTGAGATTTTTAAAGCTAAGGTCTCCCCTCCAGATCACCACCTCATGTGCCAAACTGATTTTAAATTCTTTATCCAATTTCATGTAGTTTTTCGAAGTTGTGTATATTCATTTTTCTTTTTCATTTTCTCATTGATACATTAGTTTGCATAATTCTAGGTGAGTCTTCTACTAGGTCCGCGTTTTTAATTTTTCTTTGCGTTATGGCGTCACTTTTGCTATATATTTTATTCAATTTTCCTCTAAATTTTTTCTTATACTTCATATGCTCTTGGTTCCTTATCCAACCATTGTCCAATCTAAATGCCACCTTTACATAACTTATTTATTTACTACTAGCAGACGACCCGGTGTTGCCCGGAATAATTATGCTTGTAGGTAAACAGAACAACCTCAAAAAGCGAAATTAAATATCCAAGTTAGTTACATAATAACTCAAATACTATAATATACAGCGAAGATACTATCCATTGTAAAAAAATCCGATAGATAGGAATTTACCTCTTCACTGAAAAAATCCATTCTAGTTGATATACCAGGATTTGATTTACGGAATAATTTTTTTTTAAAGTGTAACAATGGATGGATCTCTTGTAAAGATGCCTTCTAGTCTAAATAATTTTTTATTTACGTAATCTTAATTTTGATGTACGTTTGATTTTGCAATTTCCTTTCTTCTTTCGATGTCTTGAAGCAAAATTTGGCCATTCATCAATTTGTGAAGTCTAGCAGTCACTGATTCTTCTATTTACTTGCTTACTATTTGCTAAACACAGCACGGAGCTAAAGAAGTGCTTCTTCTATCGTCTTTCACACTTTCCCAATAGTCTGCTAACTCATTATCTCCAATTACTCCGTTAAAGATTTTCAAGAAATTGATAAGTACTAAGAATTCTCTTTTCTATGCAAAGCTTGAATAACAGGAATTCTATGCATTGAATTATATAATGCATACACTTCGCCTTGGATTGTTGGTCATGAGACATATATTGTTGATCATTGCATAGTGTTGGTGCATTGCGTGTTGACACCATTGTTGATACTTATTGTGGTACAAACTTTTATTTGTATTGTTGGCCATGAGATGTATATTGTAGGTCCGTTAAGAGTGTTTGTAAATTGCGTGTTGATACCATTGTTGATACTTATGGTTGCAAAAACTACGTCTTGCATTGTTGGTCATGAGATATTTCTCATTAATATGGCCTGCTATTACAACGAATGTCGATTTTTTATCAATAAATATTATTTTACCGAAATCTGATGTAGACAGTGACCTTCCTCATGCTTTGAAGGTCATGTTTGCGAAAATTTGTCAAGATCGGAAAAAAACTTTAGATTTGTATAAAAAACAAACAAACAAACAAACCCACAAACAAACAAACAAATAAACCCACAAACAAACATCCTTCTATCTATATATAGAAAGAAGATTTGTGATTCCTTCATCCAATCATGTTCTCATTTTGTACCATACTTTCTGTATATATAGGCTTATGTCCTCCTGCATATATCCTGGATCATTCCAGGAATAAATGGTGAAACACTGTTCTCCCTTTTTTGTGGTGTATAATCTCTACCAATTTTATCGTTAGAAACAGCAATATACACTCCTTACTCAACGATTACTTGGTATTAAACTTTTGATTAATATGTACTTTAGACATAACAAATTAACATGATGATTCTTACAAAGAAATCAACCCCATTTTCTAAAATATAAACTTGAATGAGTAAAAACAATATGGTATATCAAATGAATGACTTGGGAATGGTAATTGGTAGCAAATGATTATTTTTTCCCCATTTAGAATTTCGTAAGTTTTTCTCCGAGTACTACAGCTTGTTGGGAGATTTGGAATACATTTAAGGAATAAAGAAATATGTGTGGATCTTTTTAATGTGTTTGTGATATCGTTGTTTAGATATTTAATCATTATATACAGACGATGATGAAGCAACTTTCTCTAGGTTAAAAGCAAATTTTATTATTTGATTCTGTTTTATTATGTTCTTAACATTTATAATAATGAGAATTTGTGATCCTCTTCTCAAACTATATCTCTTAAATTTACTTGTATTAAGGAATCTTAAATGTATAAATTTAGTTGAACAACTTATAACAAGAAAAATTATTTGTTAAATTGCCATTCAGCGTTGCCCGGGATAAATACGCATGTAGGTAAACAGAACAACCACAAAAAGCTTAATTATACTCCAAATTGGTTAAAAAATAATTTAATCGCCACAATACAGTGCGATAAATCTATCCACTTACTTACTTACTTTTCAAACCCGCTTGTCAGTTAGGGTCGCGGGGGCAGCAGCCCTATGGAGGATCTCCAGCGATCGCGATCTTCCGCCATCAGGCGCATGTCCTCCCTGGTAATATCCAAGCGACTCGAACCCAGATTCTCCATGTAGTCTAGCCACCTGGTTCTAGGCCGACCCCTCAGTCTCTTACCCACAGGCTTGGAAAATAACAACTGCCTGGGAAGACCAGTTTGCGGCATCCGTATCACGTGGCCATACCAGCGCAACTGAGATCTCTCAATGCGCAAAAGTAGCGGCTCAACACCTAAAGATTCCCTTATTGTGCTGCTGTACACTCTATCTAGTAGGGTAACACCTGCCACACCTCTCAGGAATCTCATTTCGGCCGCTTGTACCCGTGATCGCACTCTTTCGGTCATTACCCAAGCCTCATGACCATAGGTGAGAATGGGGACAAAGATAGATTTGAAGACGGAGAGCTTGGCTTTGTTACCTAGCTCTCGTTTCGTTACCACGGATCGCCACAGTTGACGTCTGACACAGCTTGCTGCGCCGATCCGAGCATCCAATTCTTTCTCCTGCCGTCCATCACTCGTGAATGCAATCCCGAGATACTTGAATTTCTCCACCTGTCTCAATGAGGCTCCCCTAACGTGGAGAGCGCACTGAGCAGGCTGTCTTGAAAGGACCAGAACCTCGGTTTTAGCCACACTGATCTTCATCCCAGCTTCTTCACATTTGGCTGCAAACCGGTCTAGTGCATGCTGAAGGTTTGTGCGAGAAGACCCAAGCAGGACAAGGTCGTCCGCAAAGAGCAACCTCTCCACCAGGCTGCCCCTGTCTATCCAGTCCATAAAGATAATGAACAAGATGGGCGAGAGTACGCACCCTTGGCGGAGTCCAACACCCACGGTGAACAGTCTTGACTTAATGCCATTTATCCGGACACACATCTCAGAGCTTTCGTACAGAGACATGATAGCAACCAGTAATTGCCCATCCACTCCATACTCTTGCAACACTTGCCAGAGCTTCTCCCGAGGAACTCTGTCATATGCTTTTTCGAGGTCCACAAAGCAAGCGTAGACCTCTTTTGCATACTCCCAGGATTTCTCAAAGATTTGCCTTAGAGCAAAGATGTGATCCATCGTGCTTCGGCCAGGTCGGAAACCACACTGCTCCCCGGACAGTTTGGAGTCGACTATTTCCCGACTTCTCTTCTCCAGACACTTAGCGTACAGTTTCCCAGGAATGCTGAGCAAAGAGATGCCTCGATAGTTGTTGCAATCTCTCTGATCTCCCTTTTTGAAGATAGGGATCACAATTCCTGTCTGCCATTGCTTAGGGGCCTGTCCAGATATCCAAGCAACCTGACACACTCGAGTCAGCCACAGGATACCATCCTGATTCAAAGCCTTTAACATCTCGGACCGGATTTCATCATCACCTGCAGCTTTGCCAGTCTTCAGGGACTTAATTGCCCATCTAACTTCTGTTTCAGTGAACATATCAATGACCTTGGTGTCATCTTTGATTCCAGAATGTCCTTCGTGTATCACATTGACAAAGCCAACAAAATGCTTGGCTTTATTAATAGACATACCAAATCCTTTACATCTATTTTGGCCTTAAAGACCCTATACTGCTCCCTAGTCCGTTCTAATTTGGAGTATGCATCCATTGTCTGGTCCCCACATTTCTCAAAATATATTGATATCATCGAGAGTATCCAAAATCGTTTCTTGTATATCGTTCATAGAAAATTGTGCCATTCTCCTACCTTTCCTAACTATGACCAACTTCATAACCTGACGGGGTTTGAAACCCTAAAAATCCGTAGAGTTCGTACTGATCTTTTGTTTATTTATGACTTATGTAACTCAAATCTTGACTGTCAGCCACTACTTGAATTAATTCCCTTTAGAATACCAGTTTACAGTACCAGATCAAATATGCTTTTCCATATTGAGAAGTCATCCTCATCCAGCAATTACATTCATAACGCTCCCTTCAAACGGGCCTTACGTAGTGTTAATGACCTTCTTACTTCGTTCGACCTCTTCCACGACAAAAGGAACAAATTGAAGTGTATTAACATTGCATTATAACTGATTTTTTTTCCTATTAGACTATAACTGAGTTCCTATTGCACTATAACTGAGTTGTCTCATTTTTTTTTTCATTTCATTTGTGCTCATTATGTATCCAGTTCTTGAAATATTTATTTTTATATGACAATTTTATATTGTACCGTTCCTCATGTTTTATGATTTTAGAGTACTGCCTTAATTTGTGCATTTTATCGAAATTTTATTTTCTTTGTCATTATTATCCATTGAATTTTATCTGCTGTGTTCATTATCTTTTGCTATTATGTTGTACCTTTCAAATTTTACTTATTTCATCCTTTTTTATCTTATTGATAATATCATTGTTACTGTTTATATTGATCATGTAAAAGGAGTATTCCCGTATAATTTGAATAAATAAATAAATAAATAACTACCGTGACTATTCTCCGCTCCAAGGTGCACCTCGTATGCCTGAGTTGTTGTTGTCACCGGATTAAGAAGAGATGCAAAGTATTCCTTCCTCCTATGCAATACGCTCTCCTCCGTTTTCAGAAGCCTCCCATCTGAACTCTTAATAGTTTGTGATGAAAGAGACTTCTTTCCACGGAGGCGGCGCACGGTCTGCCAGAACACCTTGTTTGCCGAACCATAGTCTGCCTCCAATTTCTCCACGTACTTCTCCCAGGCCTTGGCTTTAGCTGTTGATACTGTCTTTGCTGCTGCTTTTCGCGCCTCAGTGTACCGCACTCGACTCGAAGTTGACTTATTTGCAAGCCATAGCAAATAGGCTTCCTTCTTTGCCTTGACAGCTTCTTGGACTTCACCGTTCCACCTTGCAGTCCTTTTCTCACCGCCCTGCGCCACACTCAGCCGCTTACGACCACAGCACAATGCAGCCGAAGTAATCACAGCAGTTTTAAACAACTGCCACTCCTCTTCAACAGTACCACGATCACTGGGTAGTTCTTTGAAACTTGAAGATATGCTATCTGCAAAGGTCTTCCTCACAGCTCTATCCTCCAGTGCCTCCCATTTGATGCGCCAAGTTTGTCTGAACCTTGTGTGTTTTGCTTGGTTGGCATGGATTCAGAGAAACGCAAAGTGCAGACAACAAGGTGGTGATCAGTTGATAGTTCTGCCCCTCTTCTCACACGAGTATCCAACAACGATGATACAATTACAAAATCATTCAATGACTTCTGGTCCATTGCTACCCTGTACCAGGTATACTTATGGACATCCCTGTGCTGGAAGAAGGTGTTTGTGATGGAAAGTCCATTGTTGCAACAGAGATCCAACAAGCACCTCCCATTCGCATTTAAATCGGGGGCACCATTCCTCCCGATCACGCCCCTCCACGTCTGGTCATCAGCCCCTACGTGTGCATTGAAGTCGCCCATCAGGATGACAGAATCTGCACTCCCTCTCCTGTTAAGAGCAGCATCAACTTCATCTAGAAAAAGTGGGTACTCTGTGACTGCATTCGGAGCATATGCAACGAATAGAGAGAGAGACCGTTTCCCTATCTGAAGCCTCAGGAGACAAAGTCTTCCACCTAAAGGAGTCCAATCTGCAACATAATCTGCCAGCCTGGGACTTGTGAGTATCCCCACTCCCGCCTGGGCAGTCATGTTAGGGTCGACACCAGAGTAGAAAAGCTTCCACCCTCCTTCTAAGTCCACAGTTCCAGAACCCGGACGTTTCGTAGAGGTAATACCTATGATATCCAGTCGATACCGTTTGGCTTCCTCCACTAACTCTGATTCCTTTCCTGTCATGGAGAATACGTTCCAAGTGCCGATTGACAGCACCCGATCCCGTTGTCGCTTTACCCGTTTCTCCTCCTGGGTAAAGGCATGCGCTGCCCCCGACCGTTTCCCCAAGCGCATAGCGAGTGCACTGGTGGGGCTTCTCGGAGGCATTGCTCCGAGATAACAGCCGGTAGACTGTCGACTATTTTTCGAACGAGAGCCTCTGCCTAACTCCCGAACGTGGGTGACTTTAACCTGCGCCACACCCGCTGCAGTATGAATTCTCTTAATTGTCAACATCATGAGATATATGTTTGTTTGGATACTCTTCGTCTCGCTTCTCAACCATGACCTTTCTGGTAAGGGTAACCCAAAGTAGCTGTGCTACAACCAGCATAGCTCACAGAATCCCTGAGGCACTCAAATCCCTGACCCACGGTAAGGGGGCATCCACATAAAACTATCCACTCTAAGAAAAATCCGAAAGACAGGAATTTACCTCTTCACTGATTAAATCCACTCTAGGTGAAATACCGGGACTTGATTTACCGAAAAAAAAATTTTTAAGGTTTACATTAAATGGACCTGACCAAGGATGTCTTCTAGTCTAAATAATATTTTACTCAAGTAATTTTATTTTAGAAGTACACTTGATGTTTTTCAATTTCCTTTCTTCTTTCGATGAAAACACATGAAAACGCTTACAAATAATAGAGTAAAGATATTTAATGAAAACTCTAAAACATTTTTTTAAGGACTCACGATAAATAAACTTCTCTAAAGATGCAACTGATAGTCTAAATAATTTATTACTCGCGTAATCTTACTTTAAATGTACACTCGATGAAGTTACAATTCCCTTTCTGCACTCTATGTCTGGAAGCAAAAACTTGGACATTCTTCTCAATGTGTAGTCTAGCGGTCGCCAATTCATCTAATTACCAATTGATCAATTGAGCACGGAACTAAAGATTGCTTCCTCTGTCGTCATTCTATTCTCTATTATCTCCAGTTATTTTATTTTATTTTATGTTGCACAAGTTTTGCCTTCCATTGTTGGTCATGGGATATATTTTGTTAGTCCATGCAGGATTTTGGTGAATTGCGTGTTGATACTACCGTTGATAAGTATTGTTGCACAATCATTTCTTTGCGTTGTTGCTCTTGAGATATTTTCCATTAATATGCCTTGACATACCCATAAATATCGATTTATTTATCAATTATTATTTTTTCGAAATCTGATGTGGACAGAAACTATCCTCATTTTTAGAAGGTCATGTACGCGAAATTACAACAAGATTGGAATAAATTTATGGATTTGCATAAGAAACAAGCAAATAAAAACACAAACATTCTTTTTTATACATATAGAAAAATAGAAAGACTAGCAGAGGACCCAGCGTTGCCTTGGATAATTACACTTGTAGCTAAACAGAACAACCCAAAAAGCTAAATTAAACATTCACATTGGTTAAATAATAACTCAAATCTTCTATCTATATATATAAAGAAGGATGTTTGTGGGTCTGTTTGTTTGTTTGTATGCTTTTTATACAAATCTACAGTTTTATTTTGATCTTGATGAAATTTCGCATACATGACCTTCAAAGCATGAGGAAGGTCATTGTCTACATCAGATTTCGAAAAAATAATAATTATTGATAAAAAATCGATATTCATGGTTATAGCAGGGCATATTAATGAGAAATATCGCATGACCAACAATGCAAGACAAAGTTTTTGCAACAATGGTATCAACACGCAATTCACAAACACTCTGCACGGACCAACAATATA
>JAHWFO010011717.1:640488-661675 GCA_023313115.1 Rhysida immarginata | reverse complement strand
CTAAGGTAAGATTACGTGAGTAAGAAATTATTTAAAATAGCAATGGCATCCTTGGAGAGGTCCAGCCATTTTTTTCGAATTTTCATTAAGAATTTTTACTGTATTAATTCTAAGCATATTCATGTGTTTATTTTTAAGATATTGCAAAATTTAATTTAATTTTTTGAGATGGTTCTGCAAAATTTAATTATCCCAGGCAACGCCGGGTACCTCTTCTAGTACTACAATATTCAGCGAAGATACTATCCATCCTAAGAAAATCCGAAGGACAAGAATTTACCTCTTCACTGAAAAAAATCCATTCTAGGTTATATACGTGGGACTTGATTTACTGAAAAAAATTTTTCATAGGGCTGAAAATGGATGGACCTCTCCAAGGATGCCTTCTGGTCTGAATAATTTTTTTAATCACGTAATCTTACATTGGATGTGCACTTGATGTTGTTGCTACTTCCTTTATTTTCGATGTTTTGAAGCAAAAATTGCCCATTCATCACTGGTCGCCGATTCTGCTATTTACATGCTTACCATTTGCTCAATACAGCACGGACCTAAGGAGTGCTTCCTCGATAATCTTTTAATCTTTATCAATAGTCTGCTAACTCAATATCTCCAGTTACTGATCATTTTTAAAGATTTTCAAGTAATTGTACTAAGAAGTCCCATTTCTAACAAAAGCCTGAATAATATGAATTCTATGTATTGAACTCTATATGGCACAAAATTTGCCATGCATTGTTGTTCGTGAGACATATAATGCTGATCCTTGCATAGTGTTGGTGCGTTGCGTGTTGACACCATTGTTGATACCTATTGTTGCACAACCTTTTAATTGCATTGTTGGTCTTGAGGAATTTCTCATTAATGAGGTAGACAGTGACCTTCTTCATACTTTAAACCTGTAGATTTTTATAGAAAAAAACCATCAAACAAACCCGCAAGCAAACTCACAAACAAACCCACAAACAAAAAAACATACTTCTTTACATATATAGAAGACTAGCAGAGGACCTGGCGTTACCAGGATAATTACACTTGTAAGTAAACAGAACAACCTCAATAAGCTAAATTAAACCTCCAAACTGGTTAAATAATAATTCGATAAATACAATATAGAGCGAAGTGACTATCCATTCTAATAAAAATCCGAAAGACAGGAATTTACCTCTTCATTAAAACAGTCCATTCTAGATGATATACCAGGATTTGATTTACCGAAAAAATAATATTTTAAGGCTCACAATGAATGCACCTTTCAAAGGATGCTATCTAATTTAAATAATTTTTTACTTCCGTAATCTTATTTTAGATGTACACTTGATGTTTTTGCAATTTTCTCGTTTTTTTTCGATGTCTTGAAGCCAATTTGTTTTTTTTGTGTAGGCTAGTGGTAGCCGATTCTTCTATTTCCTTGTTTACCATTTGCTCAATACAGCACGGAGCTAAAAGAGTGCTTCCTCTATCGTCTTTCACTCTCTCTCTCAATAGTCTGCAAACTCATTGTCTCCAGTTAGTTATCTTTTTAAAGATTTTCAAGAAATTGTTATGTACTAAAAACTTTTTTTTCTATGCATTTAGTTCTATATTGCGCAAACTTTGCCTTGCATTGTTGGTCATGAGATATAGCTCAATACTATGCCCTGCCATAACCATGAATATCGATTTTTAATCACTATTTATTATTTTTTCGAAATCTAAGGTAGACCTTCTTCATGCATGCCTGTATGCGAAATTTTATCAAAATAGGAATAAATCAGTAGATTTGTATTAAAAAAAAAAGCAAAAAATCCACAAAAAAATCTTTGTCTATTGAGGATGATGATGAATGAAGATAAACAACATCTTCTGCAGACTACATCTTTTGAGTTTTCTTCCAGCTCACAAATTTTTCTTTTGTTTTTCAAAATTGGTGACTTCATTTATAATTTATTTTTTGTTTTTATTAATTTTACGATGTTCCCCATTAAAAGGAGACTGACTATATTTAAATTTAAAATTGTTCATTTAAACTCCTTAGATCAATAATACTTAAGGAGGATGTTGATTTGCTTCAGTTAAATACCTGGATAATGCTTTGAAAAGAACTTTTGTTCATTGCATCATCATCTTATGTCCATTGTTATAATTCATGGAGACGAATCTTCTGTCATTGCATCAACATTTTGTGGTCAATGTTATTGGTGAATTGCGTGTTGATACCATTGTTGATGAGAACACGACGGAACTATTGTTGCACAAACTTTGCCTTGTAATACTGGTCAGGAGATATCTGTTGCTGATCCGTGCTTAGTATGAAATGCGTGTTTACACGATTGTTAATAACAATTGTTGCACAAACTTTTCCTTTCATTGTTAGTCATGAAATATATATTGCTAGTCCGTGCAGAGTGTTTGTGAATTACGTGTTGATACCGTTGTTGGCACAAACTTTGCCTTGCATTGTTGGTCATGAGAAATTTCTCATTATTATGCCTTGACATAAACATGAATCTTGATTTTTATCAATATTTATTATTTCCGAAATCGGAGGTAGACAGTGACCTTCCGCGTGTTTTGAAGGTCATGTATGCAAAGTTTCATCAAGATCTGAATAAAACTATAGATTTGTAAAAAAAAAAACAAACAAACAAACCCACCCAAAAACAAACATCTTTCTTCATATATATATACAAACAACTTATAGAAGATCCGGCTTTGCCCGGGATAATTACGCATATAAGTAAACAGAACAACCTCAAAATACGGCAATTTTTTTTTCTCTTTCGATGTCTTGAAGCAAAAATTGGCCATTCATCACTTTGTGTAGTCTAGCGGTCTAGAATTCTCTTTTCTAAGAAAAGCCTGAATAACAGGAATTCTATGCATTGAATTAAATATTGCAAAAGCTTTGCCTTGCATTATTCGTCATGAGACATATATTGTTGATACAAGCACAGTGTTAGTGCCCTGCGTGTTGAAACCATTGTTGATATCTATTGTTGCAAAAGCTTCTATTCGCATTGTTGATCATGAGTTATATATTGTTGGTCCAGGCAGTGTGTTTGTGAATTGCATGTTGATACAATTCTTGCAAAAAATTCGTCTTGCCTTGTTGGTCATGAGATAGGGTCGCGGGAGCAGCAGCCCTATGGAGGATCTCCAGCGATCGCGATCTTCCGCCATCAAGCACATGTCCTCCCTGGTAATATCCAAGCGACTCGAACCCACATTCTCCATGTAGTCTAGCCACCTGGTTCAAGGCCCACCCCTTGGTCTCTTACCCACCAGCTTGGAAAATAACAACTGCCTAGGAAGACCAGTTTGCAGCATCCTTATCACGTGGCCATACCAGTGCAACTGACATCTCTCAGTGCGGAGAAGTAGCGGCTCAAACCTAAAGGCACCCTTATTGTGCTGCTGTGCACTCTATCTAGTAAGGTAACACCTGCCACACTTCTCAGAAATCTCATTTCGGGAGATTGAGCCTCATGACTATAAGTGAGAATGGGGACAAAGATAATTTGAAGACGGAGAGCTTGGCCTTGTTACCCCGCTCGCGATTCGTTACCATGGATCGCCACAGTACGTGTCCGACACAGCTTGCTACACCGATGCGAGTATCCAATTCTTTCTCTTGCTCTTCATCATTCGTGAGTGCAATCACAAGATACTTGAATTTCTCCACCTGTCTCAATGAGGCTCCCCTGACATGGAAGCGCATTAGCTGGCTGTCTTAAAAGGACCAGAATCTAGGTTTTAGCCACACTGATGTTCATCCCAGCTTTATCACAGTTGGCTGCAAAACGTTCTAGTGGATGCTGAAAATTCTTGCGAGAAGACCCAAGCAGGACAAAGTCGTCAGCAAAGAGCAACCCCTCCACCAGGCAGTAGCCCACGCTCATCGCCTCAGCTGCCCCTGTCTATCTAGTCCATAATGATAATGAACAAGAGGGGCGACAGTACGCACCCTTGGCGGGGTCCAACACCCACGGTGAATGGTCTTGACTTAATGCCATTTATCCGGACACACATCCCAGAGCTTTTGTACGGAGACATGATAGCAACCAGTAATTGCCCATCCACTCCATACTCTTGCAACACTTGCCAGAGCTTCTCCTGAGGAACTCTGTCATATGCTTTTTAGATGTCCACAAAGCAAGCGTAGACTGTTTTTGCTTACTCCCAGGATTTCTCAAAGATTTGCCTTAGAGCAAAGATGTGATCCGTTGTGCTTCAACCAGGTCAGAAACCACACTGCTCCCCCGACAGTTTGGAGTCGACTTTTTCCCGACATCTCTTCTCCAGACACTTAGCGTCCACTTTCCCAGGAACGCTGAGCAAAGAGATGTCTCGATATTTGTTGCAATCTCTCTGATCTCCCTTTTTGAAGATAGGGATCACCATTTCTGTCTGCCATTGCTTAGAGGCCTGTCCAGATATCTAAGCAACATGACACACTCGAGTCAGCCACAGGATACCACCATCCTGATTTAAGGCCTTTAACATCTCGGACCAGATTTCATTATAACCTGCAGCTTTGCCAGTCTTCAGGGACTTAATTGCCTATCTGACGTCTGTTTTACTGTTACTACCGTGACTATTCTCCCCTCTAAAGTGCAACTCGTCTGCCTTAGTTGTTGTTGTCCCCGGATTAAGAAGAGATGCAATTTATGCGATACGCTCTCCTCCGTTTTCAGAAGCCTCCCATCTGAAATTCTTATTAGTTTGTGATTAAAGAGACTTATTTCCAGAACACCTTGTTTTCTGAACAATAGACTGCCTTCAATTTCTCCCCGAACTTCTCCCAGGCCTTGGCTTTAACTGTTGTTACTATCTTTGCTGCTGCTTTCGCTCCTCAGTGTACTGCACTCGACTCGAAGTTGACTTATTTGCAAACCATAGCAAATAGGCTTCCTTCTATGCCTTGACAGCTTCTTGGACTTACCGTTCCACCACGCAGTCTATTTCTCACTGCCCTGCGCCACACACAGCTGCTTACGGGCACAGCACAATGCAGCCGAAGCACTCACAGCAGTTTTAAAAAATTTCCACTCCTCTTTAACAGTACCACGATCACGGCGTAGTTCTTTGAAACTTGAAGATATGCTATCTGCAAAGTTCTTCCTCACAGCTCTATCCTCCAATGCCTCCCATTTAATGCAGCAAGTTTGTCTGAATCTAATATTTCGCTTAGTTGGCATGGATTCAGAGATCCGCAAAGTGCAGACGACAAGGTGATGATCAGTTGATAGTTCTGCCCCTCTTCTCACACGAGAATCCAACACTGATGGGAATAAGTCGGCTGAAACAATTACAAAATCAATCATTGACTTTTGGTCCGTTGCATCCCAGTTTTAGGTATACTTATGGACATCCCTGTGCTGGAAGAAGGTGTTTGTGATGAAAAGTCCATTGCTGCAACAGAGATCTAACAAGCAACTTCCATTCGCACTTAATTTGGGGTCACCATTCCTCCCAATCACGCTTTTCCACGTTTGGTCACCAGCCCCTCCGTGTGCATGAAGTCGACCTTCAGGACAGAATCTGCACTCCCTCTCCTGCTTAAAAGCAGCATCAACTTTATCTAGAAATAGTGGGTAATCTGTGACTGCATTCGGAGCATATGCAACGAATAGAGAGAGAGACCATTTCTCTATCTGAAGCTTCAGGAGACACAGTCTTCCACCTAAGGGGGTCTAATCTGCAACATAATCTGCCAGCCGGGGACTTAATCAGGCATAATAATGAGAAATATCTTATGACCAGCAATGCAAGACAAATTTTTGCAACAATAAGTAACAACGATGGTATCAACAAGTAATTCACAATCACTCTGCACGGACCAACAATATATATCTTTTGACCAAGAATGCAAATAAAGCAAAACAATATATCTTTTGTGTATTTACAAGGGTGTCAAAACTCAGTTCACCAATAACAATGAGCATAAGATGATGATGCAATGATAAAGCAATCCTTTCCAAGAATTATAACAATGATCATAAAATGATGATGCAGAGACAGAACATTCATTTTCAAGAATCAATAACAATGAACAGGAAATGGATATAATAGATGATATAAATGTGAAAGTCTCTCGCGATGAGGCAAAGGAGGAACACGTGTCTTCCTTCAGCTCCCTAAAAGCCGTTCTGACGATTTGGAAAAGTGTGTGTGTTTCTTTGTGTAGGTGTGTGTCTGTGTGTATCTACAAGCGTAAATATCCTGGGCAACACCAGGTCCTGTGCTATTCTATATACAAATAAGAATGTTTGTTTGTGGATATTGAATAGAAATTCACAGTTTTATTCCGATCTTGATGAAATTTTGCATACATGACCTTTAAAGCATAAAGAAGGTCACTCTCTACCTGAGATTTCGTAAAAAATAACAATTTTTGATAAAAAAAAATCGATATTCATAGTTATAGCAGGGCATATTAATAAGAAATAGCTCATGGCCCACATTGCAAGGCATAGTTTGTGCGACAATTGGTATCTACAGTGGTGTCAACATGCAATGCACCTACACAAGGCAGGGATCAACAACATACATGTATATGTCATGACAGAAAATGAAAGGCAAAGTTTGTGCAATTCCTGTTATTTAGGAATTCTACAAAGAGTTTTTAGTAGTTAACAATTATTTGAAAATCTTTAAAAATGACGAGTAACTGGAAATAATGGAAATTCAGCAGACTACTTAGAAAGATTGCAAAGACGATAGAGGAAGCACTCAATTAACTCTATTGTCACCTCATTTTCGTGAGGGAAGGGAGAAATCAAATGAGGTGACAAAAGAAGAGAGGAAGAGAATTGAGTAAGAGAGAGAGAGGGAAAATCAGGCCCCTGTGGAAAGCAATGGAACTGGTCAGAATGTGAGGAAACAACGAGAGCACCGATTTGCTAAAAGGGAAAGAGTAAATAAGAAGGAAAGGAGAAATGATTTTTACGGAGAAGAAGGTTTGTGACTCGGAACGGAAAAGGTGGAGAAAAGGCGAGAGGGTCGAGAGAGTTGATTTGAGAAGGTACGAGAGAAATATGAGCAGACCGTCAGAAAAGCCAGGTGATGTGGAAGCCAGATTCGCACAAGGCAAAGAAAGAGAAGGAATTAGCCGGTATCATAACTGCATGATTGTGACAAGTTCTCAGGAGGTGACGATACAAAACCCACCGCCAGTGAGGGAAAAGGAAGAGCGGACTTCGGCATTTAAGGCGTTTTATCAGAAGAAAGCTGCTCGACACGGCTGTTTTGCCTCAGTTATAGGGAATGGCGCCGAACTAAGTAAGCCTTATAATACTCTCGTTAAGCAACCCCCTCCAGCTGTTAAAATTCTTTTAACAGATGGTAACGGACCATTTCCTAATAATCAAGAGACTTTTACCGATGAGCGAGTCCCCCCTCCTCAAGAGGTAACACATTGAATAGGATAAGTGTTATATGTACCCCAAAAGAGACTTGCTATGTTTATTCGTATACGCCGCTGACATGGAATCTAATGAGATCCTGTATTTGCCACGATGCCAAGGCGAAAACATCATTGGAATTAAACAGCGAGCATTGGATTGCTGTATCATCGGACATAGATTAAGCAGATTTATTTCTCAAGACGAGTCTCACTCATGTCCTGTTAAACCCATATACATGCAGGCCAATGATTTTATATCCAACCTAAATTCTATAAGTACATTTAGAACAAAAAGAAATGACATTGTTCCTGTACCAGTGAGTGTCGCACCTTTACTGAGAGATTCTCTAATGACCCTGTGTTGTCCAGTGCAAGAGTGCAGCCATTTCTTGTCAAATAGAAAGCATCAGCTAGCCCAGCTAAGCAGTGAATTTGTCAAAAATAGAATCTTCGCTCTCGTGGGATAGAGAGGAACCAAGTCGCAATATTAGGCGGCCCAAGTCCGTCTGCTGGCAGCTTTACCCTTCGAGGTTCCTGTATTCAATTTCTACAGTCGCCAGTTGCATTCACTCCTCCTATTCTCTCATTAGTCGAGGATGGTTCGTTCATCTGCAGGATTGCGGCAATCCATTTCAACTGACGGCTTAGCTAATCCAGCCTAATAATATACTTCTTACAGTCGCATCTCCATAAATGTTTGTTTTATTAATTTATTTTTTTTATTTAGATAATTTTAAGATAAAGGTTTTATTAAGTGGCTTAACTTGTATTTATTTCCAGGCTATTGTTGTGATAAAATATATGTTCCAATTCGGATTTTTCCCTTGGAATCAAGAATGTAAAAATTTATTTTATATAATGTCTGCCATATCTGAATATAGACATGCAAGATTTAACAACACAAAATGAACGTTAATTTCACCAACAGCACCAGAAAGGGTTATATGAATACAATTTCTTCGTGTTAATTTAGTATATCATAATAATATTCTGATATATATTCTCACATTGATATTGGGTACTATAAACTTTTAGAGATTTTAAATAATTATTCATTTAATATCAAGAATGATTATAATCAACAATTGATCTGTCACCAATTTTTAAAAAAAAGAATGATTTATTTATATGTAATAGTGCGAGCGGAGGTCGAGCATTAGATTCGATATGTGAAATTAAACAGTTTCAAAAAAAATTATTTGTCTACCACCTTTTCCCTCCTGCACATTAAACAGTACTCTGCTAATAAGTTTAGTTGTGACAGGAGGAGTGCTGAGCTTGGTAACGAAAAATGGTAGAGACCACAGCCTCAGCAGCTCAGTATTCCACTGCGAAATTTTAGGTATTCCACTGCGAAATTTTAGTTTTTCATTAGAATTCCTCATCAGTTAACCGCACGTCATCGCGTCAGATTCAAGTTGGAGTGAGTCCGGAGCTATAAAGGCAATATAGGCCAAGAAAAAAAGAGAGAAGACCACAAATCGGACAGTACCAAAGAAGGCGAGAAACAGACGAGGAGAAAGGACATAAAAAGAAGTATCGCAAATTAGCAAGTGGTGAGCATAATATTTTTTTGAGATGGAAGGAGAGGACTTAAAAACCCGGCCTTGAAAGAAGCATTTTAGCAGAAAAAGTATCAAAAGAATACAGGACTACAATAGGGGCTATGTCCAATTATTCAGTACAATAAAAGATTGGAAAGAAGGGGTTAGGTTAGCACGTACATAAGTAGCTTTTCTAAAGATTCAAATGGAGTTATAGTAAGGAAAGAACATGAAATTAAAGAAATAATGAAACAGGCAGAAAAATTATTATCAAAAATAAAAGAGGCAAGAGATTAGAGTGATAATAATGAAAATATTAAAGAACCTTTCAGGAACTTTGAGTTTAAAAATAAACTAGATAGAGACGTTTGTGGGGCTTCAGCTAGAAGTAAAATTAATGAAGAACCAGAGTTGACTAATTGTAAAAAGGTTAAACAGAAGAGGCTGAAAAAATAGCAAAGGCGCATTCAAATAAAAAGGGGACAAGTAGTTTAGATGTTAATTTAGTAGGAAGCAGTAAAGAATAAAGTCCATTAAAGCAAGTAAGGGAAGCATGGAAATTAAGTGAAAATAAAAATAACCTAGAGGACATGCAGTTATGCACAAAAAATTGAACTCAGAGTTTTTAGCAGAGGAAAATTCGAGTAGAAAAAATTATGAACATAAGGAAAATAGTCATGCTACTGAAGAATTAGTTTAAGTAGGACTAACTAGAAATTAATGGAAGAGAACGAACAATGCAAAAAGATAATAAAAAAACCAAATTAAGACGTGCGTGAAAATTATCAGTGGCGTTGTCGGTCGTCCATGCCAAGGGATTTATAGATGCAGTGGGAATACGGGACTGCTTAATGGAGTCAGTGCAAGCCATCCCGTTTAGACAAACTAGAAACAGGCAATTTTTCGATTTTTTTTGAAAAAATAATCGAATTAGTAGTGCAAAGAAAAATTAAAGTACGTTTCAAGTGGAGTAGACAAGAAATCGAAAAACTTGTATTGAGCAATGCCAAATACGCAAAATATTATCATAAGAAAAGCAGACAGGGCATTGCTATTGGAGATTAAGTACATATTTTTCAGAGAGGCTACCCAAATTGTGGAACTTCCAAGGTATCAAGTGAGCAGTCAAATAGAAAAAACTTATTTAAAGAAGAAGAAGCATATAGTAATTAAGACAGCTAACATAGTGAAGAGGAAGGAATTTGAAAGCAATCAAGGGCCAGGACTTGAAAACGTTAAATACGAACAAGCAGAAGAAAAAAATAGCTTCAAAGAAATAAGAATGGCAAGCATGCCTATCGACTCATATGGCGACAGAATTAAAGAAAAGTTACAATCAGACGGAAATAGGCTTCGAAATAGGGCACAGCAATATGAATACGAAATTATTAGAATTAATTTAGGAAAGCACTTGAGATGCAAGAGGATAGGCAGCAGTACGGAAACGGGAGAACCCTATCGCAGCAATGTACGAATGGAGTAGAATATAAAAGGTTTAAAGAAACAGATTCACAGGATGCTTCATTGCAAGAATCATAGGAAAACAATGTTAGCGTAAGTAGAATAAAGAAAAAGGCCATGACTCAAGTTAGAAATTAGAAAGTTAGTCAAGTAGAAGACAGTAAAAAAATTAAGAAGCTGTTAGGTAAACGTTTTGACCGACTCATAAGGCTAATCTCAAAAAATTAAATTAAATTTTTCATGATAAACACATGAAAATGTTTAGAGATAATACAGTAAAAATTCTTAATGAAAATTCGAAAAAATTTTTTAAAGCTCACAATGGGTGGACCTCTACAATAATTCCTTACTCAGATGGGGGTACACTTGATGTTGTTGGAATATCCACTCTTCTCTCGATGTGTTGAAGCAAAACTTGGCCATTTATCACTTTGTGTAGTCTAGCGGTCGCTGATTCTTCTATTAACTTGCTTCCAATTTGGTCAATACAGCAGCGGATTTGGTCAATACAGCAACTTGCTTCCGATTTGGAGCTAAAAAAGTGCTTCTTTTTTCGTCGTTCCACTTTTTCTCAATAGTCTGCTAACACTCCATTATCTCCTATTACTTTTAAGTGTTTTCAAGAAATTTTTAAGTAATTAGAACTCTCTTTTCTAAGAAAAAAACTAATAACGGGAATTCAATACATTGGTACAAATTGAAATTTATCCATATTGCATCATCTTTTTATGTTCATTGTTCTAATTCTTGGAAAGGATTGCTTTATCATTGCATCGTCATTTTCTGCTCATTGGAATTGCGCGTTGATATCATTGTTGATGCGAATACGACGAGCCTATTGCTGCACAAACCTTGCTTGCATTGTTGATCATGAGATATCTGTTGCTGGTCGGAGCGTAGTGTGAATTGCGTGTTGACACTATTTTTGATATCTATTGTTGCACAAACTTTGCTTGCATTGTTGATCACGAGATATATATTGTTGGTCAATGCAGAGTGTTTGTGAATTGCGTGTTGGCACCATTGTTGATAACTACTGTTGTACAAACTTTGCCATGCATTGTTGGTCATAAAATATTTCTTATTGCCTTGCCATAACCATGAAAATCGATTTTTTCGCTATTTATTATTTTTCCGAAATCTGAGATGCAAAATTTCATCAAGAACGGAAAAAAAATGTAGATTTGTATAAGAAACAAATATACAAACTGACAAACAAACCCACAAATAAACATACTTCTTTATATAGATAGAAGATATAGATAGGAGAGGAGATCTTAGCCTTAAAGCTCAATAGCTTGGAAAGTAGCGGCCTTGAATTGGTCGTTGCATATATGGAGAATGGTCAGAATTTTACCTTGCACTTTTGGGGCATGTAATATATTATCTTATTGCTTGTAGGAGTCCATGTGTTCCTTGAATCGTTTATTGAAATTGCCGACAGGCCTATGTAGTATTTATTGCAAAATCAACAATGTAATCTATAAACTCCGGAGTGAAAGAAATTTTTCATATCTGTTTGGATGGGGAGATTAATAGAACGAAAGCATGGGGTTGATGAGCGGTAGGAAACTTTAAGGCCTAGTGAGGAGAGGAAGGCAGAAAGGGGGTAAAAATGAGGACAAATGAATGATAAGGATACCATTTCTTGGATGGGGAGGAATGAAGAAATTTAGTTTTGGAGAGGGCAAGAGTCCTATATTGGTGAATAAGGTAGAAGGTGGAAATAGTGTAGTTGTAAGGTGGAAATTTCCGTCATTAAATTAAATGATGTGGTAGGGTTTATGGTAGATGGAGAATTAAAAACCGTGGTTTGGTAGGGTTATAAGTGATGATGATAAAGAGGTATGGAAGAGAGCATTTATATTCACCCTACCATATTATATAGTTCACCTCTGAAACCGAATCTAACCGCTCTCTTCCATATCTCGATATCCTCATCACTAATGACCACTCCAATCACTGCTTTTCCTTCTCTGTCTACCGTAGGCCTACCGCATCATCCAATTTAATCCATTCCTTATCTTTACACACTCCTATCCATTAAACAAGCCTCCCTCTTTTTCTTCATCGACTGTGCTCTCAAGATACCTCTCAATCCTTCTTTTCGTGCCACCGAATTCTGAACTATATGCGCCCTCTCCTTAAAGAATAGCCACACTACTTCCAACGAAGGAAACTTGTCCTCTCCAACCCTAAATCTCCTCGCACATCCCCATCCAAGAGAATGGGTATTCTTACGATTCATTAGTCCACAATTTTACTGCCTGTACCTCTCCTTAATGCCTCTGCCTTTTGGCCTTCAAGTTTCATACTGCTCATGGACCCTATGCTTTCTCTCTCTAAATTCCCTCGGTCAAACAGCCACCGAGATTCTTCCAGTGGAGATTCTTAAAACAGTTTCTTCCATTCTGGAGATTACAGATAAAACTGTGGATTTTGCGATAAATACTACATAGGACTTTCGACCCGCAACTTTAATAAACGAGTCAAGTAATGCATGGACTCCGAAAGAAACAAAGTAATAAATCACATTGCGCGAACTACTATGCCTGCACGAGACATGCCTGAAATGAGCAAATTGTTTCGTTTGATGAATTCGCATTTTTTTTCTTTATTTTCAGTTTTGTGATTGATTCAAGATAAAAATTGTTGCTCAGACAACATTGGTCAGGTGATCTTTCAGTTCCATCATGTGCTTAAAGTGAGCGCCGACAATGCTTAAGCGTGCAACAACAATGCAAAAATATTTCCGTGACGAACTCACAAATTCTCCTTTATTTATAGTTGGATAAAAATTCCTATCAAGGTTTCCTTATAATTTCATTGTTATTGTTTCCTTATCATACCATTTTGCTATCATATGTTGCCACCGTATAATTTATTTATTTACTATTTGTTATTACTTCATCCATAATAACAAAGAGTAAATAAACAATTTATACAGTGGCGACATTTAGATAGCAGAAAGGTTGGATAAGGAAACAAAGACAATGAAATTATATGAAAACCGTGAGAGGAAAATTTATCTTATAAATAAAGGAGAGTATTTCTTCATCCAGGGTCTGCTGTGGGCTAGGGGGCCTTCACAGAGCAAGACAACTCTGGAAGTTAAGCTTTGCCTAGCATATCTAGCAAATGGATGGGTGACCCATTCAGTGAAGAGAGTTCTTACTCCTACCCCCCGTGCTTCAGAGGGCATGTTAAGCCGTCAGTCCCATATGCTAATGACTGCCACCTTGTAGCATTCGTCAGATCAGCGTGGGAGATTAGACCAATACCCCCCCCCCCGTATGGTGGGAGAGGCCTATGTTCTGCAGTGGATAAATACAGGCCTATGTCCTGCAGTGGATAGATTTATCCTTTTTTATTCTTTATTTCTTCATCTAATCACGTTGTCATTCTGTAATATATTCTGTCTATAAGAGATAATGTCTTCTTGTGTATATCCCTGATAAAGCTGGGAATTAATAACGAAACTAGTTGGGAAATATGTTTCTCTTTTGTTGTGTTTAATGTTTCTACCAATTTTATTCTCTTTGTTTTCTTTTCCTAACTTTCCTTCACAATTTTCCTTTTTACAGCATATTTATGCCTTGTCGACTTTTACCTGTCCCTTCTAAGTTAATCTTATATGGCGCTAAGAATTATTTTAATATTCTTTTTACAATAGCTATTTTTTTCTTTCCATTTTCACTTTTCTAGTAACAGATTTCTGATTGAACTTGCTATATACCGTTTTCGTGAATGCAGATTATGCGTCTGCTTCATTTTGAGATGTCCCACAGTGCGGCCGATTGACAAACAGCTGGCCAAAACTCGAAAAATAAATGTGCTTAGATAAGATTTTTTTAGCATGCAGTTGGCTAGAGATCCTTTAAGAATTAAAAATGGTTAAAAGTAACGTCCTATACCCCAAATTCTTTCTTTATTTTCAGTTGGAGTTTGGCCTTTTTTCAAGTGCACTATTGGTGTAGTTATTCGGCAGAACCTTTAAATGTGTCAAAGCGCGTGCAGCAAAGAAAATCTAATAAAACCAAATGGAATGTACGTTTGAAGAAGGTTAGTAATATAGGTGAAAAATTTGGTAATGACATTTACAGAAAATTGTTTAGCAACACAATAATAAGCGCACTTTTTTCATTTCTTTCCAATAAAATTTGAGTTTTCAAATCAAATGACAATCAAACGCTGTCGAATGCTGTTTTCTAACCTTTTGAAGGTTACTTGGAAAAGTATTAACTATAGATTAAGCCAAAATTCAGCTGCGACCTCCTGCCACTTGAATTGTTATGGGTTTTTTTCTAAGGATGCTTTCCCCAAACCTCCCAGTCAAAAATTTAATCTGATTGAAATTTCCGTACTTCATGATGCAATTAAATTATGTAAAATATATAATTGTAATAAAAAATTTTGTGATAATTTCAAAAATGTTGTTTTCGATTTCATTGTTTCGAGTTCAAGGCTCTGACTTATTTGAGGTTGGCTCTCTTGGAGTTTAAAACGCCCTGGGTGACGCCATCTTGTATTTGCTATTTCGAATTTTATAATTCTGACAGAAAATTCGTAATCAGAGACCCTCAAAAACGATATGTAACTTGATTATCATAAATAATACATTATAGTTTACCCCAGGGGGTGGTCGATTACGGGTTAAGGGGGTGAATTTTCGTACATTTGAATTAAAATTTGTAATCAGCGACTCCATAAACCCCTAAGATTTAATTTTGGAGTGAATTACTTGAATTTTCGAATTTCGGCCAGCTTTTTGGCAATCGGCTGCACTGTGCGTCCCCATTCCATTATCGGTTCGAGTTTCAGCTCTGTTTCTATACTGCGGTGCTCTGTTTGTGTGGTTTCTTAAGACGTAGACTCTCATTCGCCAAACTTTTGTTAACTCCTCTAAGCTGAACAAAAGAAGACGTAAAATGATTGTAAATCCAGCTAAGTTTGTTGACTCACCCCACTCAATAATTTGTGATAACCTAATCTTACCATTTTTTAGACTACTGCACAATTCTGGTTGTACATATTTTCTCTTATTTTTTACCAGGTCCGCAGTGGCGCTATTGGTTATCTCGTTCGCGGTTTTAGCCAAAGGTTACTGGTTCAAATTCAGGCTGTGGAAATTCTTTTTAAATTTTGCATAATTATTAGAACAGCTGAGACATAAGATTTTTTGAGAAATCTTAAAATTTAATAATAATTGAAGATAATGTGGTGTTCGGGGGGGGGGGGGGGGGTCGTGGATCCAGAGTCAAATAGGATGAGGATGTCATCGACATATAGGAAATATGCGATGTTAGAGGGATTATTAAGGAGGAGGGTAAGGTATCCCAGGTGCTGTAAGAATACTTCAGACAGAAAACTGCTGAGTGGGAACCCCATAAATTAACGCCTCCGCCATACAGAACATATGGTTCAACCGCATGTGTATCCGTGAACGCTGAAAACCCAAGTATGTTCATGTCATCGTCCACAATAAATCCACCACTGCCGAAACTGCACGGACCAGCGCTGTAAGGACCTTGGTAAGCCATGATATCACTACGTTAGTTTATAAGAGACATCGTCTCAACCAAGAGGTAATGCGCCTGCATTTCCACTTGTCATCCATCATTCCACCTGATATTCTGATGCCTCTCATCGAGGAAGATGAAGATGGGATACATTCCTTTAAAGAATATAAGCTCTTAACCCTTTGCAAGAAGCTAGACGACCTCTGACGCCCGCCTCCAATAGGCCCTTGTCCTCCTAAAGATAATTTTGTGTTTCACGCTAATGTTCGCTAACCTAATTTTCAATCCAGTTGTCCGAAAACGAGCAATGACTCCTTGACAAAGGCCTCAAAAATGTTGTCAAAAAGAAGCTAATACAATCCGATTTACACGTTGTCATCACAGATGTAAAACATGCCATCAGCCTACTTCACCAGAGTGACCATCCTCCAGCACGAGCCATCGCCAGATATCTGATACACAAATCTTTAAAAGAAGCGTCCGCGTCTAGACCGCTCCATGAACTACTCACAGATGCTGCTGCCTCTACCACCTTGAAAACGAAGTTACAAGATTCTGATGCCCTTGTTGTCAAGCTCGATAAAGGTAACATGTTGGTTATCATATACCAATCTAATTGCATAGATAAATACAATGATTTCATCGCTGCCAAATAATTTTGTCACCCTCTGTTCTAACCCTATCTCCAAGTATCATAAATCCATTATTTCCGTCATCAACAAATCCCTACGCTTTAGATACTTACGATGCCTCATCCCACCTAACCCTCGCCTACCAATCTTAATGCCCTAGTCAAGATCCATAAACCTAAAATGCGTATACGCCCCGTCATTAACTATACCTAACCTAACCTCTCCTGCCCACCTCATTGACAAATCTCTTTCCACCTTCCGCTTTAACCTGAAAACTCTTCTTAATACTTGTAATGTACGCAATTCCTTATGGCTAATGAGTCCCTTTCTTCTATCCTCACTGATGAGCACCTCTCACATATGTCCCTTGACATCGCCAACTTATACACTAACATCCTTGTCACCCCCACCCTTTCTATCCTACAGCGTGTGTTACTTGCGGTCTCTTTCCATAAACCTGATACTATTGACCTTCTAACTATCCTCTCTGTAATTTCTTCACAGAACTATTTTAACAACTCCTACTATTGCCAACCCACAGGGCTAGGAATAGTGTTCCCACTCAGCAGTTTTCTGTTTGAGGTATTCCTATAGCACCTGGAATTAGCATACGTTACCCCCCTCTTTAATAATCCCTCTGTCATCACGTATTTCCGATATGTCGATGACATGCTCATACTCTTTGACTCCTGATCTACTACCCCCATTAAAATTTTTAATAATTTCAACTCCTTTTTTCCACATATCCAATTTAGTTTTGAACTAGAAACTAACCAATCCATCACTTTTCTTGATATCCACATCACCAACAACTCCAACACTAACTGTCTCATTCTTCTTCACATCGCCTACCCAAAAACAAGCCCCATTAAGATTCCTAATTGACCATGCCCTGAAGCTCCCCCTCAGCTCTGTATCTAGATCTTCCAAAATCCACATAATCCAGAATATTGCCCATGCTAATGGATATTCGACCTCCATGTTTTCCCGTATTCTTCACTGCCGTAGACGAGCCCTCTTCTCACCCTCCCCTCCTGTGTCACCCCTTCCCAAGAAATGGACGTCCTTATTATATCTGCGCCCAGATTTCTCCTAGCTCTCTGTTTTCCTGTCGTTCTTTGGCCTTCGAAAATATATTCGTACTCCTACTCCATCAGCCTGCTTCCTGAACCCACCCGTCGCCATCACCACCGACAAATATTCCGAATCCGGAGTGTACTGCCTGAATTGTCTCCTTTGCGACAGAATCTATATGGGATTATTGACCCGCATTTTTGCTGTGCGATTGAAAGAACACGTTGAGTCGTATAGAATGGTAATAACACCCGTAAAATTCATAAACTATCTTTTTGCTTTCACACCAACCGTCCAGAAGATATGGACCGATCCGTTTCTCAGGTCTACTGCTTCAACTTTGATTGCTCCCAAGCGAGATCGTATTTCCCACTATGCAAATCATTTCGAAGATTCTGGACATGCTTTGAAGACACGAGAGGAAGTTATGTCTGTCTTACATATTTGCAATAGACCTAGAATAAACTGTTACCCTCAAAGCGTTTGAAATATTTAAGGCCAAGAAGTCCTCCCCTCACCTGCTTCTCAATTGTCAAACAGATTTTAATGTGTATGCAAAAAATACTTAATTCTTTATCCGATCTATTATGATTCCTTTTTTCGGTTTCTTTACTATTGTTTACGTTTTCTTTTGCATTTTGTTAGTACTTGCCCGTTTATTTTATTTTCTGTAAATCCTCATGTCCTCAGACAAGTGGATAAGTTCTCTTTTCAGTCCGCGTAAACGTTCACCATCCATTGTAAACTTTTACTTTTGTATAATTCAAAAATTAGCATTCACTCTCATATTATTCCATTGGCTATTATATTTCAAAAACCTGTGCTTGTTCCTTTTATTCTATTGTCCATTATTTCTTCTTCAATTCTTTTGTATCCTATTGGTTCATTTATTTGCATAAATTGTACCACTGTTCTGAATATAAAAGCTTGCATGCCTCTTGCTGGAATAAATAGCCAATAAATGGCGGGAATAAATGGGGAAACTATTTAAAACTCCTAATGTGCCTATGTTATACAGTTAGGCGACCACCTGTTTAAATTTTTTTGACTAATTTTTTTTTTGAAACAGGGCTTTAAGATTTTGAGTTATGTTGCGTACATCTTAATTGAGAAGAAAAATATAAGTGATTGATAGCGGTTAGGATGGAGATAATAAGAAAACATCAAAAAAATACAAACCTTTTCCGTCTTTATAATCAAGTGTAAATGTTTGAAAGTTTTTAAGTGATTTTTTCCATCAGTGGAAGTTTTAGAGTCCATAAAATTTAAAGACTTAGTGAAAAACATTGTTTATTTATTTATTTATTTATTTATTTATTTATTTATTTATTTATTTATTTATTTATTTATTTATAAATACAAATTTACAATAACAATATAAAAGAAAAATCATATACGAAGTTAAGTTATATTGTATTCAAGAATAAAACGGCGTCCAGAAGGCCAGTGGGTCTGTCTAGGGGCATCCATAGAAAAATATAAAATAATTTAAAATTCTATACATTTGTAAAAGTTTGTATTGCATTAAACGGCAACGACAATATTACCTACAATAATAATAGCAATGATAATTTGTTATAACTAAAAACATTACAGTATAACCAATAATAATAGTAGTAGGAATTCTGATAATATTAATAAAAACAGTAAAATAAACAGAGGCCTGTGAAATCGGTTTTCATTAAGAGTAAATAGGCGTTAAATCAGAAGTAATTAAGCCTGAACGAATATTTTTAAGGGGACGACGTTTAAAAAATTGAAGAGAAGGTGCCTCCCGAAGTTCCATAGTTAATTTTGACCAACAGATACCGCCGGAAATCGAAATAGATCTTCTTAAGTAATTTACATTTATAAAATGGGATTACTATTTTTTTTTCTCTTGTGAGATAGTGATGATATGGACTGATCAACATAGGGGGGTTTCTAATATTATATATGTTATGTGTGTTTTATACATAAATTGAGCTAATTGAAAAAATAAAGATAATCAAATTTTAATAAGTTAAAGTTTTTAAATTCTGAACTAAAGGAAGAGAAAGCAGGCCTATTTAACAATATTCGTAAAAAACGTTTTTGAGGTTTAATCATAAGATTTTTATTTTTCTGTGTGGGAGCATAATTCCAAAGCATAAATTTGTATGAATTAGGGTAAAATATAAATTTAGTAAGATATTACGTGGAAGATGATTGACTCTATAAATAATACCTAAAGAACGGGGTAGTTTAGTAGCTAAATGTTTTATATGAAGGCTTGATGATAAATCGGGGGTAAAATAAATTCCAAAATATTTATAAGAAGAGACTCTAGATAAAATTATATTATTAACGCAAAGTTTAATTTTGTTGTAGTCAATTAGTTTATTATGCTCATGAAAGATCATGTAGTATGATTTGTTTAGGTTTAATGGAAGTTGATTTAATAATGACCAATTATAGATTTTCATTAGCAAAGAGTTCATTATATATTCAACTTGTACTTTGGAATCAGCTGAGGCTATAAATGTTGTGTCATCAGCAAATAATACGCGTTGTGCATTGTCAGTAATATAAGAGAGGTCATTTATAAAGAGAGAGAACAGTAGTGGCGACAGAATGGAACCTTGAGGTACACCCTAATTGCTGAATAAATTTGGAGAAAATTTTGAATTGATATTAGGTGAATATTTTCTATCTAAAAGAATAGAAACTATCCAATTCAATGGTAGCCCTCTAATGCCATATAATGAATTTAATTTATTTATTAATAATGCATGGGGAACCATATCGAATGCTTTTTTAAAATCAAGAAACAAAGTTAATACAATTTTTTTTGAGCCATCTGAATAGTAATATATTCGGGTACCTCATACAGAGCTGTGGAGATGTTTTTATTTGGGCAAAAACTGTGTTGTGCATGAGATATGAAATCATGAGAATGAATGAAATCACGTAAGCGAATATAGAATAGCTTTTCAAATATTTTGGAAAAGAAAGGAAGAATAGCAATAGGTCTGTAATTGTTAAGATCACTGCTATCTCCTTTTTTGAAAATTGGGATGACTTTTGCGCATTTAAGTAATTTTGTGAATTCTCCTTTACAGAGAGACGTATTAAAGAGAACACATAGAGGATATGATATAGGGGCGATACTAATAATCACATCTTGTCGAAGACCATAAATATCTGTTGATTTAGAATTTGAGAATTTGTTTATAATTGCTAAGACTCCATTGGGAGTTGTTGGGGATGGAAAAAAAGATTCCCGTGAAGAGTTGGGAGGCTCTGGACATGAACATGAAATAGAATCATCGATAATATTATTTCTTTCAACTAGGAAGCATGGAAAAAGCGCTTCCAAAAAACACAGAAGATTTAGACTCGAACATTCATTATTAAAGCAGGAAGGGAGTTTTCTATTTTTTGGGAGCGATAGAGCCTTCTTAATTTGATGCCATTTCTCCTTGGGGCTGGTTATTAAGGAAAAAAGCTTAGCATAATAATTTCGTTTAACTGTTTTAATGGAATTTTTCACTAGTTTTGTAATAGCTCTAAGATGATTTCTTTTAATATTTGTAGGATTTTTGATATATT
>JAHWFO010011717.1:614416-640088 GCA_023313115.1 Rhysida immarginata | reverse complement strand
GGTCATGTAAATAGCGTAATGCTTTCGTGGCCGCAGTGGCGCAATTGATTAGCGCGTTGGCGGTCTGAGCCAAAGGTTCCTGGTTCGATCCCGGGCTGCGGAATTTTCTTTCCTATTTTTCATCATTAATTTGATATATTGTTTATAAATCTTGTGCTTTTTATTATTCAGTCCTAGTAATTCTTCTGATATCCATGGTTTTTTCGGACTAGATGAGGACCGAATAAAGGTTATTATAGGAAAATATTTATTTTAGCCACTCATGAAATGATTAAAAAATGTTTCAAAGTTAAAATTAGAATTGAATTCGTTTAGCAATAATGTGTCCCAATCCGTTTGTTGTAGATAAGAAGCAAAAATTTATGTTCTGTTTAAAGTATATAATCTAGATGTTAATTTTACACTCATTGTATTATTCCGAACGTTATTATATCATTTTTAAAAATATCGTAGCCAACGAAAGGCCGGGGCAGTTATAAAAGTCATATGACCAAGATAGAGTGGGCATCAATCCAAAAAACGAAAAACCATTAACTGTTGAAATACAAGATGGAAAATATGAAGATGGTGCTGCTGCTAGATCACGTTTGCTCATGTGACTTTTTATGCCCCGGCCTGGTATTTTTCATCGGCTACAGAATATACCAAGTGATTAAAAGTTTTAAGAAAATAAATTTAAAAAATAAAAATATTGTTACAATTATAGTATTGTCAACACATACAGTTACCAAATCTATTATTGACCAAGAATATTGAGAGGCCTATGTGATGTCATAATACTAGACACAAAATTTGCAGGCCACATCCTAATCGAATGTTCCTTAAAACTAGTAAACAGGAACTCATAATTAATCATTAAAAAGAAAATAGTGAATCTTCTAATCTTCTATCCATGCATATAACCAGCACAGGTACCTGGAGGTTAATTATAAGGTTAATTACACTATAGGTAAAAAGATAGATCTCATTAAATTAAATTATAACTTCCACTTGGTAAAATAATAACTCAAACATTACAACACAGACCAAAGGGACTATCCATTTTACCGGAGCATCTAAACTCTTCTTGAATGCCTTACCACTGGGGAGCATCACCAGATAATTTAGACTCAACTTTTTCTTGCCCTTGACGTAGAAGCTCTTATACCCTGTTGCGCTATTCGAAACTGTCGTTGTTCAGATGTTTCAAACGCCCACATAGCAGAGTTTATCTGACCAATACTCGTTCTTAGTCTTTCTTTTCCAGACGCATAAATTTTTGCCAGTCGTCTGGACGTTTGATAGGGAGCTCAAGGGAGACACACGTGACTTCTAAGCAAATAAAGAAGAGGAAGGATGTTTATGGGTTTGTATGTGGGTTTATTTGTGTAAATTGAATATAAATCTACAGTTTAATTCCGATCTTGATGAAATTTTGCTTACTTGACCTTCAAAAAATGATGAAGGTTACTGTCTACCTCAGATTTCGAAAAAAAATAATTATTTATTAAAAATTGATATACATTGTTATAGCAGGGCAAATTAATGAGAAATAGCAGATGACCAAAATTGCAAGACAAAGTGTTTGCAACAATATTGTATCAACACGCAATTCACCCATAACAAAGAGCATAGAATGATGATGCAATGATAAAGCTATCCTTTCCAAGATTTATAACAATGAACATAAAATGATGATGCAATATGGATAAGTTTTAATTTGTATCAATGTTATTCAGGTTTTTCTTAGAAAAGAGAGTTCTACGTACATAAACATTTCTTAAAAATCTTTAAAAGTGATTAGTAACTGGAGATAATAAAGAGTTAGCAGAATATTGAAAAACAGTGGAAAAATGAAGTTATTCTAACCTTTAAATCCGTGCTGTATTGAGCAAAAGGTAAGCATTCATTAGAAGAATCGGCGACTGTTAGACTACACAATGGATGAATGGCCAAGCTTTGCATATATCAAATGAAGTGTGAAATAAAAAAATAAACCTCCGCCGAAAGGCTAAAGCATAGTTAGTCCTGGGTGATTTATTTGGGCTGTTATCTTTTAAATAAAGGTTTTAATTTTAAATAACGTTTGATGGTGTTAACGAAGTTTGTTAAGGGAATCCTTTTAACTCTAAAGAAAGGGGTATTTTGTTCGGAATTATTACACATTATGATGGTAATCACGGTTATTCCATTTAGGAATTTTGCATATATATCTGCGTATATGTGTGTGTGTTTGATTTTTTGGAACGTTTGAGCATTGTATTATGTATCACACTTTTATTCCGAGCAAAGGAATACATCAATTCAACCCATCAAACCAAAAATCATGCGAATTGTCTGTGTTCAGCTATTTAGTGATTGTGTTAATAAAATGTTGGATAATAATGTTCATTTTTGCTATATATTAACATTCAAAAATTGCAAAATTTCAACTCAAAAGGGATTTCTTCTAGCATGTATATCCAATAAAGAATGTTTGGTTGTGGGTTTGTGGGTTTGTTTCTTATAGAAATGCTAGCTGATCTACCCGGCGTTGCCCGGAATAATTGTAGTTAGTGGTTGGCAGAACAACCTCAAGAAGGATGTTTAATTTGCTGTATTTAAACGTCAGCAATTGTATTCGGGTATATAAGAAAGACTGTTATGGTTTCTGATGCCTGGATTCGCCAGCTGAGATTCGAATGCGCTCTTCCGACAATTTTATTTATATTCCAGCATTTACTTCAAAGCTGAATGGTACACTATGTACTTCGTATTTCGTTTGTCTTTCCGGGGCATTAACAAACAAATAATTTGAGGTGCCAACTCTTGCGCGAGCTACCTATTATTGCCCGTTTGAATAACATAGCGTTTACAAGTTAAGGAATGTCCCAGAAAGCCGTATGGGAAACTGCAATCGCTTGTAATGGAATGGCATATTTCTATCATTGGGTATTAATGGAATGCGAGAAATGAATACGTCTTCACCTGCGGCATTTCCTGTGATGGTCGTTGCCTCTAGTACGTTCGGCAATAGATTCTTCACGGGTAGTCTTGTTCCATTGGACAGCCTTGGTAGGTCTAGGTTACGTAATAGCATACTAAGGGATCTTTTTTTTAAATTCAGCTTATGTGGCCACATTCCTGGGGGTTCAAGTGAATTTAAAAATTCTGTAAGGTAATGCACAGCTTGCTCCATTACCTTTAGAAAATCAACAGATGAAAAGGTGACAGAGTTGCTGCGGAGCATTTCCTGAATACGAATGTTAACATATTTAATGCTGTCGGGTTTTGGAGCTAAAATGTCCCTTTTGCACAACCATCCATGCGATTTGTAATTTTCACAGATATCTGGAAACACTTTAGTTATCAGCTCCTCGAGTGAAGAGAAATTTACAGAATTTTGAGGGAAACGAAATTAGACCAGTAGTGTGGTCGACAGGAACTTCTCTATTGGCAATTATCAGCAATTGCTGTGAAAACTGCTCTGCACTTGTTTTTCCTCGTAAATGAACCCTCATATTCGTCTTCAGATCTATTTTGCGCACATGCCTCACGGAGGTCGATGACTTAAGGCAAGCGTAAAGTTCATCGGCTGGCGTAGAGCGTGGAATCAAAGAAAATTCGAAATAAAATATTTTAAAGGCCCAAGATGGATAGTTCTTTACGATAATTTCTTATTCACGTAATCTTACTTCAGATGTATACTTAAAGTTGTTACAATTCCCTTTCTTCTCTCGATGTGGTGAAGCAAAACTTGGCCATTTATCACTTTGTGTAGTCTAGCGATTGCCTATTTAATTAATTCCGATTTGCTCAATATAGCACGGAGCTAAAGAAGTACTTTCTCTGTTGTCTTTCCACTCTTTTCCAATAGTTTGCTAACTCTTCATTACCTCCAGTTACTGATCGTTTTTAAAGATTTTCAAGAAATGTTTGTGAACGCAGAACTATCTTTTCTAAGAAAAACCTGAATAGCATTGTTACAAATTAAAACTTGTCCATATTGAATTGAAACTTATCCATAGAGACTTCCTTATCTATATCGTCTATTATATCCATTTCCTCTTCATTATTAATAATTCTTTGAAATAAATGTTCTGTCATTGCATCATCATTTTATGATTATTGTAGTAATTCTTGGAAAGGATAGCTTTATCATTGCATCATCATTTTGTACTCCTTGTTATTGGTGAATTGCGTGTTGACAACATTGTTTACCTATTGTTGCACAAACATTGCTTGCATTTTTGGTCATGAGATATTTCTCATTAATATTTCCTGCTTTAACCATGTATATCGATTTTTTATCAATAATTATTATTTTATCGAAATCTGAGGTAGACAGAGACCTTCCTCGTGCAGGTCATTTGTGCGAAATTTTATCAAAATCGGAATAAAACTGTAGATGTGGGCAAAGTTGACTTTTAGTAACTGCAAGCAGTGCATGCACTGCAGCGAAGCTTCTTTCAGAGACGCTCAAATGAACAATTCATTCATAGCATCTGTTTCGTATCTGTCCTGCAGTGAAGCATCATTTAAAGACGTCACTGTTGACCCCTACTTTTGCAGCATTTTATTCTGAAGTTACTAATTACTATTAAAAATTAATAAAGTTTATTTATATTTCGTAAACATTTACCAATAATCAAATAATGTCATTGAAACGCTTAGTATAAGAATTTATAAAATTATTACTAATTATTAAATGATTTTAATATTTGATATATTAAAAACTATTACTAAATTGCAAAAAAAAGTTGAGTAGGTCTTGTATCACAAAGAAATGACGTGTCATGTATGATTTTATTTGCGTAAAGTGACAGTCCTTTGAATTCACACAAAAGAATTCCGTGTTTCTATGTTTGTAAGATTACTAACAATTAAAACGCTTAGTACTCTTTTCCTAATAGTATAATTTCATACTATTAATACCAAATGAGTAAATAACCTAAATGTGTAAACACGGAGTTTCTTTGTGTGATTATGATTTTATTCTCATAAACGGCCGTCATTTTACGCAAATAAATAGTAAACACGAGCAACCATCTGGTATGAATAATAATAATAATAATAATAATAATAATAATAATAATAATAATAATAGTAATAATAATAAGTAACAATAACAGAGAATAACCCACCAAATAAACTGTAAGTCCAAGCCGCTATTTTGCCTCCCAAAAGGGCAAAGGCCTAAAATGGGGTTATTTAAGATACAATTAAAAGGGAAGTAACGTAATAAAAAAAAAGGACAATAAAACGCAGAAAAACACAATTTTATTTATACAGATTCACAGAAATATAATAATATTTACAAAGATAAAAATTCAATAATAACAATAATAATTCAATTCAATTTAATTTAATTCAGTCCATGTACTGTGTTCACACAGCTAATTCAAGCTAACACGGAACTATAATATCGA
Source organism: Rhysida immarginata (assembly GCA_023313115.1). Classification (NCBI taxonomy): domain Eukaryota; kingdom Metazoa; phylum Arthropoda; class Chilopoda; order Scolopendromorpha; family Scolopendridae; genus Rhysida; species Rhysida immarginata. Next base: position 634,701 of record JAHWFO010011717.1, on the reverse strand, counting down.
CCCAATAGAATGAGATTTACAAGATAACAATAAATACAACCATAATCACAAAGGCAGGATAGTAACATGACCAGGAAAATAATTAAATAAATCACTGACATCAGAATTCTCATTGTATAGTTTTTGAATTCTGAACATTGTATCCCGACGAAATTCTTCTCTGAGTTTAATAGGAGGCCAAGGCTTCAACACGGGCTTCCTTTTAATGTAAAACGGTACTCGGATGAAAGAAGACTCGAGAAGTTACGGAGAACCCATCTTCCCTACTAAAACGTTCTTAAGAAAGGCAAAATCAATCTTCATTCTAATGTCTGAGAGTGCACACAGATCTGAAGGTACATCAAAATTCAGGAATTTCTGCTTCAGAAACCAGAGAAAAACATTTTGCATCGTATCCAGTTTACAAGACTGCATATTTGAACGCCCATTCTATAAAACAGCACAGTAGGAGAAAATAGGTAAAACCAGACTCCGATAAAGCCGAACAAATGTAGAAGCGCACCGAAAATCGGCTTCATTGCGCACAATAGTACAAAGCGCTCTGTAAGCCTTCAGACGAACAGTCAACATGGGAATTATAGGAAAGTGTGCTATCAACGATTACGCCAAGATCTCGGACACAAAGCTTGGCAATTTGCACATTTCCACAAACAGACTAGGCGAACTCGATAAAATTAGTCCTTTTTGTCACATTTGGTTGCATTAATTGCAAGATCATTCTGCTCACACTAATGACATATAATATAAATTTCCTCCTGAAGCAAGTGAGCATTAGGACAAATATTATGTTACCAAAAAGTTTCACATCATCGTATACATTAATATATAGGTGTTTCTAATCACCTTGAGGAGATCAGCAGTGAAGATAACAAATAATAAAGGCCCTAGGACTGAACCCTGTGAAACACCACAGTGAGGCCTACAGGGCAATGATGAATGATGTCGTATAGATACAACAAACTGTCGATCCAACAGAAAAAAAAGTGCATTATCTGAAGGAGTCCATCAACAATCCCATACACACGCAATTTTTTAATTAGTAACTCATGATTGACAGAGTCCAACGCCTTTTGCATATCAAAATAGAATACGTCAAGCATCATGAGCATGAGTGGTGAGAAATACAAGATTGCTCACAACGGAACGTTAGGGAATGAAACCATGTTAACACGCAGAAAGATGAAGATGGACATGTTGTAGAGGATATTTATGAATGATATTGTCCAAGATTTTGGCAGTGGGTGGAAGGATAGAGATCGGCCTATAGCTAGCAATGTCAGACCGTTTGGAAGAACCACCTATAAAGGCAGGAACCACAACTGCATTCTTCCTTATTTTAGGATAGTGGCCAGCTTTTAGAAAGAAATTAAAGAAGCGCCTAAAAGGAATAATTATGACATCTCAAAGACCTTTGAAAATAAAGGAAGGAACCTCTGTCGGAGAATTGCAAGGTTTGTTCCTTAATCTATTAATGCCGTAGGCAACATCTCTCTCAGTGAATTCCGTTAAGAAGAGGTTAACAATAGGGGGACAATAGGTAGACAATTCTGCGAGAATGCGTTGAAAGAAGAAGAGACAGTTTCACTGAAATAATGGCCAAAACAGTTACTCTTATCCAATCCATCAGTAATGGTAAGACCAGCAGAGGTAGTGATAGTGATTATAGCATGTCGATTCTTTCTTTTGGAGTAGTAGTAAATCTGGTTATTTTTCTTATTACGGGAGTTATTCGTACATTTGCTACATGGTCTTACGCTGCAAATATATAAATAATTCTGATAACCGATTACGTAGCCACCGTATATGTAAACAGTAACAAAGACCCCAAGTATCAAATTTATTAAAGAAAAGCTGATGGTTTATTTAAACCCGATGCCTCAGATTAAAATGTTACAATACAGATGTTAAATGCGTTTAAATAAATAATAAATGAAAATAAGAAAGAAAGAAAAAATCCAGTCTGGGATCGCGATGCTCTAAGCAATTAAGTCATTGTTGACTGTAATGCAGGCTCGTGGCCTTATTTTTCATTTATTACTTAATTTTAATGTCATATTCACCCGGATGCACGACAAAAAATGAAAATTTTTATGGCCAACGCCATCACCAAATAAATAATTCGGTAAATTAATATTAGAAAGTAAATTTTAAAAAAAGACCCACTCCCTCTCCAAATACGAAAGTAAAAACTCTGATAAAAAACCCAAATAATTTTCAAATAATTCGATAAAATAATGTATAAATTATAAAAAAAACAGATAAAAATTAAGGTTTACTTCTGGGATATGTCCGCATTTGTGGTATTACTCTAGGAGTTTTGACCAGTGGGGTTTTTGCAGGATCCAGGATCCTACTTCAAACAAATCAAAATCAAACAGATCGCGACCTAGTATTACCTTAGATATACAGATCGCGACAGTGTATATACAGAATTCATTCATGTGATACAAGATCCACTCAACCGAATTTTTTTGCAATTTAGTAATTTTTTTAATACGTCAAATATTTCAATAAGCGTTTCAATAAAATTAACTGATTATTGTTAAATATTTTCGAATTAAAATAAATTTTATTAATTTCTAATAGTAATTAATAAATTCAAAAAAAAATCCTGCGAAATTATGGGTCAACAGTGGCGTTTTGAAATGATGCTTTATTGCAGGGCGGATACAAAACAGTTGCTATGAATGAGCTGTTCATTTTGGTGTCTTTGAGGGATGCTTCTCTGCAGTGCATGCACTGATCGCAGTGCTTAAAGGTAAGATTTGCCAAAACGATAAGGGGTTTTCTGCAAATTTTTATTTTTTCTCCTTATGCTGAAATGAAAAAATATTGACCTTAGATTTATATCATGTCAGCGTAAAAAGAACAAGTTGATACTACGTCCAATCCAAAAATAAAAGTTTGGAGAAAGCCCCTTATCGTTTTGTTTATTTTTAAGAGCACCTGAAATTCAACTCTTTCTCTCAGCGGTTTTTTTTTACTCAATTTTCAGGATATTTGCTTGGGCTTTTTATAATAGTAGCTCTATATATTTGGCTAATAAATTATACAAAAGACAATTTGGTAACCCATGCGCATGCGCAGTTAAACATTATTTAGTAAAAATACTCATATTTCATTAAATATTTAATATTTTTCAGTCCTGAATGCAGGCTTTTGTCTGCACTTTGGATTCTAAAGTTTCCTGTAAATAGCATTGCATTGGGTTGAAAATCCTGGATTTTATATACATAATAACATATTAAAACATTTCGACCTTTTTAAAGAAACCTTTATAACTTCATAAATATACGTGCTATCCTCAAACAAATGAACACTAAAAAAGTAAAGCAAATAACTTAAACATATGCTACAGCTACAAAGCATTTCAAGCAGCATTTTTTACAGGGTGATTCCAAACATACGTTTTTGGTTCACTTCTTTGCTGGTCCCCTATTTACCTTCTGGAGAAAAACTTCGCTGAAATGTATGAGGTACGAGGGTTGTACCAAAAGTAAGGTTCCCAATGAGCTACAGCCTCGAGGGAAGGTGCTAGGCTAAATCCGACAACAGTGCCGTGCGCAGTGGTTCCTGCACTCTCGAGCCCACTCTCGAGCGATTCGCTACGGCAGCCATCATAGATGGAAGTGTTGATCGCCGCTCCCGCCAAGTGCGAGGTTGGAGCAGTAATCCGGTTTCTCCACGCAAGGAAGTTAGCGCCCGTGGAGATTCATCGGCAACTGACTGAGGTTTATGGTGAAAAGTGCATGTCCGTTCAGCGCGTCCGAAAATGGTGCAGGGCTTTTGCTGAGGGTCGCACGGAAGTTCACGATGAAGAACGGAGTGGAAGACCGCCGGTTTCGGATTCGATTGCGCAGAAGATCAACAGTGAGCTGCTGAAAGATCAGAGGGTCACTGTCCGTGAACTTGTTGAACGCATTCCAGAAGGTTCCCACGGCACACGCTTCCTTAATGGATTGGCGGGAGACTTCTTCGACTAAGGAATACAAAAGCTGGAGCACTGTCTTCAAAAGTGTGTCAAAAAAACGGAGACTATGTTGAAAAATAGACAACAGTGTAAGCTTTTCAACAATGTATAAATTAATAACAATAAACAATGTTTTCTACTTGTAAAAAATATGGGAAGCTTACTTTTGGTACAATCCTCGTATAACATCCTTTGAACACTCCTGAAATTTCTGGATAATTCATCGAGTATATTTCTAAATGTTCGAAAAAACGCCCAAAATCAAAAGTATCCAATTATTTTATTCCAGTCAGTATATAAGTAGAAGATTCTTGGTACCCAACGTTCAGTTATCGCCTTATCAACATTTCAATTTCCTAAATATACACATTCCACAGAATATAGTCAAAATATAATTTTATGAAATGTTTGGATCTGATGTGCAACCAAATAGGCTAGGAAATGATAAGGCCGGGCGAGGGTTGGACGGTTTTAATGATTAAATTTTGCAATATCTTAAAAATAAACATTTGAAAACGCTTAGTATTAGTGCAGTAAAAATAATAATGAAAATTCGGAAGAAAAATTTTAAATTCTCACAATGGATAGTGTTCGAGAAAACTAAAATTTTCTTATGTAAAAATAGATATAAATTTATTTGTAATTATGTATTCTATTTTTTCTATTCTTTAGGTTCTTTTACTGTTTTGCAGACAGTGATTGTTGACTACATATTGTTTTAATAAATGTTAATCAAAAAATCTCTTCGTGATTATCAGTGTCTGCAACTAGTTGTCCGTTGCAAATAATTTTCATGATCACGAGAATGTGTGCCCTACTATTGTTTATGTTCTTTCCGTGGTTACTGTTTTTTTTTTGTTTCAGACAGACCACTTCCACCTTCTGGCTTGACCAGTCGTCCTTCCTTCTGGTCCTCCACATCCTTCCTAGCCTGCAGCATGGCGTTCAACTTTCATTTATCATTTTCATTTCAATGCTCAGAAAATTACTCCTACCCTGCCGTTCGATGTTTAGTTTCTTATTGAATTTTTTCACTTTCTCGCAGCAGCCAAGATTCTTTACTCAGCAAGCATTGTTTTGCGGGTTACCCCATAAGGTAATAATGAAATTACTTTTAATGCTATTTCAACAATAACGCGCACAAGGGATGCCATGCTACACATTTCCATTCTTATTTCCCATTAATAAATAATAATTATGATTTTGCAGTTTTTCTTTAGACATTAAATGGGAATTTGAAATTTCTTTTTCCTTATTCTTTATAAGGAATTGGTCAGTCTCAATTCTTTTTATATATTAAAATCAATTTCCTCAATGGGGCGATTAATATTTCTCATTATTTTGTGTTTTGCTGTATTTAACGTACGTTAAGTGTTTCTTTATTTTATTCCGAGAAATATTTTTTTTTGTAACTGAGATTGTAATGCCTATTCCTCAATTAAATCATATTATAAAGAACATTCTTTTGTACAGAATTTTCGTGTTTTATAAATAAATATCGCTATTTTTAAACCAAAATAAAAGTCTTTTAACGAGCCATGTTTACTCTTAAGTTTTAGGGTTATTTCATTTAAAGTACCACCAATTAAATTTTATTTATTTTGCTTCCCCCTCTGAATATATGGTAGCAGAGCGTAGTTTCTTTCTTTATCTTAATACAATATGGAGGAATCAAATTTTGAAGAGGGTCATTCCCTCCCTAGGCAAACGAGTGCCAATTCAATTGACGTATCGAGTTTTAACCTTTCTGGAAACCAAAGATTTAGCCATATATGTCCAAGAGTATGGCATTACCTCCTCTGTATAGTGAGTGATGATATTGTCATCATGCTTCAAGATGACAATCCCTATACATTGTGGGAAGCAATTAGGCATCGATATGGAAAACCGGATTGAGTGACAAAGGCTGATATAATGTGGCATCTCTCAGCCTTTCGTTTTTTCGACACTGATGATCCAAATGCCTTAGTAGCAAGAGCGCTACAAATCCGTGCTCAGGCTAGAGCCGTGTCTATGGTTCAGGATGATAAAATTTTGATTGACCATATGGTCGCAGGTCCACCCTCAACTTATACTACATTCAGACTCATGGTCCAATCAAACCCATCAATGTCAATTGAAACCTTCCTGATTCAACCAAATGTGGTTTTTAAGGACCACACCCCACTAAATTCTTCATTGGGTGTAGCCTCGTATGCCACCCCTGTTTCTTCTCTGCATCCAAAGCCAAACTAAGTTCCTTGAAGAGATATAGCCAAAAAAATAACCGACCATCAAACATCGAGCTCCTTTCGGTTGCTTGGTATACTATTATATACCCAAGTCGCAACGATCAAAATTTGATGCTCGCGCCAAAAATAGGCATTTTTTGGGATACTCTGCTTCATCTCCTGGGTACCTTATTTATGCGCTCAATGAGAGCAAGCTTTTATGAGCACGTACTGTTTGTTTCTTTCCTGAGGTATTTCCAGAGTTCACAAGAAATTCAGATCAATCATCTGTTAATCTGGTATTTCCAATTCATATGGAACCCCAGTGTTTGAAGCACCATAGCCTGATGAACCACATATCATTCAGAGCGTATGGCCAATCGCACCCACTTTAACATTAGACGAGACAAGAATGCCAGTCCTATCTCATACTGATGACACACTAGTGGTCACATCTCCATCGGAAACCACATCGATAGAAGATGCTCCAGTTTCTTCTTCTAAATCACCAGAGAAACAACCACCCATTGAAGTCCCACAACAGGGTATTACGACATTCACAAAGATTAAAAGACAAGGCAGAAAAACAGCGTGCTACCTTATATCATCCTGACTTTACTGACTCCGACTTGCTAATCACTCCGCTAATCACACCCCAGTCTTATGAACAAGCACTTGCTTCTCCCCAACATCATCAATGGGAAGAGGCCATGCAAGATGAATTGAGTTCACTCATGCTTCATCATGACTGGGATTTAGAGCTTCCACCACGAAATGTCAAAATTTTAAAGAGCAAATGGATCTACCGCTTCAAATACAATCTTGATGGTTCGGTTTCCAGATTCAAGGCAAGATTAGAGACGATAGGCTCGTCACAAGTCTACTAGAGCCAGTTTGAGGTAACTTTCTCACCTGTTATCAGAATGGAATCTTGCCGCCTACTGTTTGCCATAACTGCAAATACAGGGATGTCAATACGGCAGTAATGATAGACCACACCAAATATATGTTGCCACCCAAAGGATTATCAACGCCAGTTAATCACGTCTGCAAATTGCGTAAATCACTTTACGACCTGAAACAAAGTGGAAGATGCTGGTTTGTAAAATTGTGTCAGCTTCTTACCTGATTAAAATTCACTCCATCCAGAACAGATGATTGTCTTTTCTACTATACCAATGCTAGGTGCACCATTCTCTTAACAATCTACGTGGATGACATCATGTCTCTATCATAACCTCCATCATGGACAAAGTGAAAGAAGAAATCGACCTCGTGGAATTAAGAGTGGTAACGCATCTGCTAGGTATGAATGTGTCACAAGTGAACGGTTCAATGCATCTGTCACAGGCAAATTATATCAAGCAAATCCTGCATGATTATGGCCTTCAAGACATCAAACCAAAGACCATGCCACTAAGCACTCATGTGAACATTGATGATACTGCGGATTCACAATCAGTCGATTCTACCAATTACCAATCTCTTCTCGGTTCTTTAATGTATGTTATGACTTGCACGCAGCCGGATATAGCTTTTGCAATTACTAGGCTGTCGACATATGCTAAATCGCCTACACATTTGCACATGACTGCTCTTAAGGACGTTGCTTCTCATTTTAAACACACCTGCGACACATCACTCGTTTTTACCCCATCTACGGGTTCTTTGCGCGCATTCGCTGATGCTAGCTGGTGTGCACCCCACAGAGTAAAGGATACTCTAGATTTTTGATCAAAATGGGGGAAAATACCATAACCTATTCATCTAAGAAGCAACGTTTAGTCGCCCTGAGCAGCTGCGAAGCCGAACTAATCGCTATAAACGAATGCGTGAAGTCACTGAAGTGTCTTTAGGAACTCATAACCGAGTTAGGACAAGGGTAATTTGTTTCTTTCCCCACAATCATTTTTACTGACTCAACATCTACCATAGCATGTCTGGGAGCATTATAATCGAAGAGTTGGACAAGACACATCTTGAGATTGCATAATTTCATCGCGCGAGAAATTATTCTTCAGAAAGTGATTCTTACATACTCTTCTTCCCCCGATATGCTAGCAGACGCACTAACTAAACCTTAACCTGCCCCTGCTTTACGCAGATTTCTGGATTTTTTATTCTGAGCAGAAAAAGTAGTTATTTATACTAAAATACTTAACTTTGGTTTCCTGGCCTACACGAGGGTATTTACAAAGTTTATCTTGTTTATTTAAACTTCGTAATTGCAAAGTTATTTACTTCGCGGGATGAGAGGGGTTCAAAACGCAATATTTTTTTGTTGAATGACTTTAGCTTTATAATCACACAAGGATATTTTTTGGCTTTGTTCTTACCTTACGTGAAGGCAGTAACCACATTGTTTTGAATCTGTATATGTAACGTCAGTACCTAAACTTCTATCTGTACAAATGACCATCAATTTTTTTTGTAATCAAGAAAATTAGTAGAGGGCTTTTTTCGGGAAAACTCAAATTTGTTTGTAAAAATGCATATAATTTTTTTGTAATTAATTATACTATCTTTTCTATTCTTTAAGTTTTTCTTACTTTTGCAGACAGTGATTGTTGAGTATTTATAATTTTAATAAATATTATTTAAAAAATCTCCACGTGATTATCACTCTTTGCAGCTAGTTGTGCCTCGCGAATAACTTTCGTGATCACAAGGATGTGTGTCCTACTATTGTTGATGTTCTTTCCGTGGTTACTGTTTTTTGTTTATTTTAGACAGACCACTTCCAGCTTCTGGCTTGACCAGTCGTCCCTTTTGCTGGTCCCTCACCTCCTTGCAGCTTGCAGCATGACGTTCAACTTCCATTTATCACTTTCATTCAGATGCTCTGAAAATTACTCCTACCCTGCCATTCAATATTTAGTTTCTTATTAATTTCTCACTTTCCCGCGGCAGCCTTGTTACTTTAACGAGCAGCATTGTTTGCGAGCGCATGCAGGGCAGAGATCTCTTCCTGCGAGCCGCGCTCGGCTTTAGCCTCTCCGATACGGGCATTGGGCAACACTCCTCGAAACCCGCAAGGGTCGCCGCCTACTTGGACAGCGGTGACAAAGTACCCTGGATTTCGTCGGTGAAAATCATGAACGTTCTGCAAAAAAATGCACAAAACGGTAAATCCAGCCATCTGGCTGACATTGGGTTAAAATCATAAAAGTTTACCTGTTTTGCGGGTTTACCCATAAGGTAATAATGAAATTTCTTTCAATGCGATTTCAACAATAACACGCATTTGGGACGCCATGCTGCACTTTTCAATTCTTATTTCCCATTAATAATTAATTATGATTTCGCCGTCTTCCTTTGGACATTAAATGGGAATTTGAAATTTCTTCTTCTCTACTCTTTATAAGGAATTACTCTGTCTCAATTCTTTTTTATGTTTAAAATAAAATCGCTCAGTGTAGCGAATAATATTTCTCATTACATTGTTTTGCTGTATTTAACGTACGTTAAGTATTTCTTTATTTTATTCCGAGAAATATTTTTCTTTTGTAATTGAGATCGCAATGCCTATTCCTCAACTAAATCATATTGTATAGCACATTCTTTTGTACAGAAAATTATAAATATATATATCGCAATTTTTAAACCAAAATAAAAGTCATTTAACGAGCCACGTTTACTCTTAAGTTTTGGGGTTCTTACTATTAAAGTACCACCCATTAAATTCTATTTATTTTGCTTCCTCCCCTCTGAACAGATGGACCTCTCCATGTATGTTTTACTAGCCTAAATAATTTCTTAGTCAAGTAATGTTACGTTAGATGTTCCCTTTGATGTATTTGCAATTCCAACTTTTGATGTCTTGAGGCAAAACTTGGCTATTCATTTATTTGTATAGTCTAGTGGTCGCCGATTCTTGAATTGACTTCTTTACCATTTGCTCAATTGAGCACGGAGCTAAAGGACGGCTGTTTCTGTCGCCTTTTAACCCTCTTCTAACCCTTAATAGTCTGCTAAGTCTCCATTATCTCCAGTTACTGAAGATTTGTTAAGATTTTCAAGAAATTGTTAAGTACTAAGAAACCTCTTTTCTAAGAAAAGTCTGAATAACAGGATTTCTATGCATCAAACGTAATTTTGCTTTGTTGGTCATGAGATATATATTGTTGGTTCGTGCAGAGTGTTTATGAATTGCGTTTGGCACCATTGCTGATAACTATTTTTGCACAAACTTTGCCTTTCATTAATATGCTTATGAATATGAATATCGATTTTTTATCAATAATTATTTTTTTTCGAAATGTCAGGTAGGCAGTAGGCTTTGCAGATCATTTATGCAAAATTTCATCAGAATCAAAATAAGACTGTAGATTTGTATGAAAAACAAACCCACAAACAATCCACAAACATACTTCTTTTTATATATAGAACTAGAAGAGGTACCCTGCGTTGCGCAGGATAATTATTACACTTGTAGGTAAAACAGAACACCTCCAAACATTAAATTAGAGGTCGCAATTGGTTAAATAACAACTGAATCAAAACAACACAGAGCAAAGGGGCTATCCATTCCAGAAAAATACGAAAAACAGGAATTCCAGGTGATATATAGGAACCAGGTATTTTAGACTCAAGTATTTCTTGCTCTTGTCATAGAAGCTCTTCCTCTATTCGAAACTCCCTTTGGTCAGATGTTTAAAAAGCCTGTTTAGCTTTTTCTGTTTTAGTTGTGGAGTTTCTCTGACCAATACTTGTTCTTTCTCTTGCCTTTCCTTATTTTTGCCAGTCCTGTGGACGTGTGATAGGAGCTCAAGGGACGTTTGATAGGAGTTGCCTTATTAATGTTTGGTCATTGAGTCATCTGTGGTCATTATTAATAATTCTTGGAAACGAACGTTCAATCATGCTTTATCAAGATCTCAGTTTCCAACATATATACATTCCCACAAGATATAGTCAAATTGTATTTTAATGAAATTTTTGGATTTGATGTGCTACCAAATAAGCTAGGTGATAACCCCGGCATGACTCGGAATTTTTTTTAAATTTAATTTTGCAATATCTTTAAAATAAACAATGAAAACTCCTAAATTTAATACAGTAAAAACTCTTAATGAAAATAGATGAAGGAAGGATGCCACTTTTCCACAAAAGAATTTTAATAATCTTCATAAATGTATACATTTCAACTACCAGGTAGTCGTCATCAGTATGAGTCGAGGTAACAAACAAGGAGAAGGTTTATATAGGAGTAAAAAGCCAATAGGGCGCAAAAGAAATTGCCACTCAAGAGTGGTTGGTCCAATTTAGCGGACCTAGGAGAGAGCTCAACAGAGTTTGAACAGAAAATACAGAAGAAAAATCCAAAAAATAAGAGGAAAAAGAGAAATGTTTGGGGGCCAAGAAAACCGTTATTTAGCATGGGCTAACAATGTGTTCCATCGTGATAGATCGAGAGGTCCAGTATCATGATACAGGAGTTTTTGTTCTTCGCACTTCAAAATCTCCAGGGACTTCAAAATCTCTAGGTCGGCAGAGTGCTTTTTGACACTTTTACTCGTTTTTATAATATAGTCAGAAATAAAAAATTTTATCTTTTTATTCATTCAGTCTAAGAAAACGAAAATTACTTTATTCTATACACGAAACCTTTCTGTATAATAATACACTTTAATTAGCTTAGAAAATGAGATATTGTATTTATTAATTAAAATGAACAGGCGTGGATGTTACAAACTAAACGTCGATCTTATATACCCATTCATTTTAAAATATATTTATTCTCTATTTAATAAAAACCTGCTTTTTATGAAATTTCGTAGCTTCCTTAATTTTTCCATACAAGTTTTTCTGCATAAATGTATATAAAAAATTTTTTATCGTACATTTACTTCATCCTTGTAATTTGAGTGCCTTCTTTGTTTTCGATTTCCGAAGTTGAAATTTGGCGCCAAATTGCGAGATTGTTATTGCAGTTGGGTATAGGAACTTTTTTTTTATTTTAATCCTCAGAGTCTCTTCTTTATTTTAAGTATAATGATAATTCATAAAATGAATTTAGAAAATAGAAATAAAGTAAAATGTCGGCGGATTCACAACAATAAGGTGTGACTGCCGCTATGATGACGTCATTTCAGAATGCATTCCGAAATCCCCACCCCCCCACCCCAGGGCCGCTTCAACGCTTAGTGGAAACATCGATGTTTCCAAAATCATTCGATGTTAAATCGATTTTGGAATCGATATAAGATATGTTAAAAAAAACTTTGCTGTCTAAAAGAACTTACAATTTCGCTGCTATGAGCGCTGAAACTAGAAAAACGGTGCTACCATCTGAGAAGCGTCCGAGACGTATAACAGCTAACAACATCGATAATGCAGTAGCAGAAAAAACATCGATGCCAACATCGATACTATAAAATCATCAATGTGTCGATGTTTAACATCGACATCGCGCAGCACTAATGCTTAGAAAGGTTGGAATGTAATTTTGTGTTTATACGTTTATTGTTTACTTTATAAACAATTGTTATAAAGATTTATAATTTGGATGTGGACTAGTATATTTGCATTCGGAATGTTTCATTATTATGTAAACAGTATTCATTTGTTTATATATGAATTTTCATGTTTATAAACACATGCCATTGAATTTTATAAAAAAATAATACAAATTTTGTAATAACAAATGAATATTTAATTTTATTTTAGCATATATGCAATTTACAAGCGCTATTTTTTTTGTATAAAATGCACATAAAATCACATTCTCCAGAGCTCTCTGGTGGATCGAGGCGGGGCCTGGATTTTGATTGGTTGTAGTTGGATCTACGCGATTACGTCAACTAGCATTAAATTACGTCATGGCGCCAACTTCAAACCCCTGAAACCTCCACACAGTTATGAAAAAAAATTCATAACATTATTAATAAATAAAATTTCCTTATTATTTTTTAATTCTCATACAGACAATGAAATACTTCACATTTTCAGCCTAACTTACTAATTGGAAATAATTTTCGTTTTTTTTCTAAAAATTCATTAAAACAAGATTAATTTTTCTTTACTCATATTTGTATTTTTTAGAGTTATTTTTAAAAATAAATTATGCACATAATATAAATACACTGTTTCATATAGTGGCCTAAACGTCAATAAAAGCTATGCAAAAAAAATTTCGCCATAAATAGATATACTTTGGCTAGAAAAAATTTTTGAATAAACTAGCGCAATTTTCCCGTTTTTGATCAAAATTTTCCCGTCCTAAAAGGGTTAATAATCTTCATAAATGTATACATTTCAACTACCAGATAGTCATCATCAGTATGAGTCGAGTTAACAAACAAGGAGAAGGTTTATATATGAGTAAAAAGCCAATAGGGCGTAAAAGAAATTGCCACTCAAGAGTGGTTGGTCCAATTTAGCGGACCTAGGAAAGAGCTCTACAGAGTTTGAACAGAAAATACAGAAGAAAAATCCAAAAAAGAAGAGGAAAAAGAGAAAAGGGGGGGGGGGGGGCCAGAAAGCCGTTATTTAGCATGGGCTAACAATGTGTTTCATTGTGATAGATCGAGAGGTCCAGCATAATGATTCAGGAGTTTTTGTTCTTTGCACTTCAACATCTCCAGGGACTCCAAGAAATTAAGTCTTTTGTAGTCATCAGCCACATGTAGCATGTTGAAGTTTTCTATCTTCATAACGTGTCCAGTATTAATTATATGTTCAGCATAAGCTGATTTTTCTGGTCTATGGTTTCTTACATAGTCAAAATGGTCCGTTATTCTGGTTTCATTTCTTCTGCGGCTTTGTCCGATATATTTGTGGTCACAAGTGTGACACGTGATTTCGTATATCCCGGATTTCTGTGTTGTCTGTATTTTATCTTTGGTATTGCCTAAGAGTCTTCTCAACGTTTGGCTACTTCTGTAAGCCACGTGAAGACCAAACAATCCTAGGATTTTCTCCAGGCCTTTAGTTAACCTCCTGTTATATGGTAGGCAAAAATATTTCTTATTGTCCCGAGTTCCGTGAGTTAGGGTTGTGGCTTCCGTATGTTTCATCATGAAGTTATGCCTCTTAATTAATTTATCAACGGTTTCATTATTGAAACCATCGGCAGCAGCAGCTTCTTTGATCAGGCGGAATTCCATGTTTCTTTTCTCTCGCGTCATAGGGATGTTCAATGCTCGGTGAATCATGTGGTTATACGCAGCCAGCTTGTGGCCAAAACAGTGATTGGAATTGCTGTGGATATAGGCTGGTACGTAGTTAGGTTTCCTGTAGATACTGAAGGCAAGTTTACTTCCCACTCTATGCACCAGCAGATCCAAGAAAGGGAGTAAATTATTGCTTTCCCTCTCCACAGTGAAAGACATAGACGGGCATAGGCCATTGAGATCATCTTTCAATTGATCAATATGGTCGATATGACAGACAGTAAAAATGTCATCTACATACCTATACCAGACCATGGGAAAGTAATTAAAATTAGTACAGGCTAAATTTTCTAGATGATTGAGAAACAAGTTGGCTAAGAAAGGGCTCAAACTGCTACCCATGGGTGTGCCCTTTTCCATTTTGTAAAATTTGCTGTCAAACTGGAAAACGTTGTTGTAGCAGCAAAGTCTGCTGAGTAGCAGCAAGTCTCTAACTTTAGCCAAAGGAGTGTCATTGTCGTGTAATACATCTTCAAGAATGTTTATTATGTCCTCGATAGGTATGCTGGGAAACATCGCTGTGACATCAAAGGAGACCAGGACGTGGTTGTCAGGGATGTTGAAAGATTCTAGTTTTTTGGTAAGTTCTAGGCTATTTTTTATCGCAAAAGATTGTCCTGGTAATTTAAGTTTTTAGAATATTTTATTGAGATAATCAGCAATTCTACTTGTGGGGGAATCTGTATTGTCGACAATGGGTCGCATGGCATTGCCCGTTTTATGTGTTTTTGGGAGGCAATAAAGTCTGGGAAGCCGGGGGTTGCTGGGGCATAAGTATCTAGTGTTGTAACCTTTGATGATAGATTTGCAATCACATATGCAAGTTTTGGTTCTCCTAACTAAGCTAGATAAGAAGTTATTTTCCAAGAGGGTGTTAGGGCCTTGGCTAATGAAGTCTAGCACTCCCTGAATGTAAGTAGGCACTCCCTGAATGTAAATAGAGAGGGAAGTAAACTTGCCTTCAGTATCTACAGGAAACCTAACTACGTACCAGCCTATACCCACAGCAATTCCAACCACTGTTTTGGCCACAAGCTGGCTGCGTATAACCACATGTATCACCGAGCATTGAACATCCCTATGATGCGAGAGAAAAGAAACATGGAATTCCACCTGATCAAAGAAGCTGCTGCTGCCAATGGTTTCAATAATGAAACCGTTGATAAATTAATTAAGAGGCATAACTTCATGATGAAACTTACAGAAGCCACAACCCTAACTCACGGAACTCGGGACAGGAAAAAATATTTTTCCCTACCATATAACAGGAGGTTAACTAGAGGCCTCGAGAAAATCCTAGGATTGTTTGGTCTTCACGTGGCTTACAGAAGTAGCCAAACGTTGAAAACACTCTTAGGCAATACCAAGGATAAAATCCAGACAACAGAGAAATCCGGGATATACGAAATCACGTGTAACACTTGTGACAACAAATATATCGGACAAACCCGCAGAAGAATTGAAACCAGAATAAAGGAACATTTTGACTACGTAAGAAACCATAGACCAGAAAATCAGCTTATGCTGAACATATAATTAATACTGGACACGTTATGAAGACAGAAAACTTCAACATTCTACATGTGGCTGATGACTACAAAAGACTTAATTTCTTGGAGTCCCTGGAGATTTTGAAGTGCGAAGAACAAAAACTCCTGAATCATGATGCTGGACTTCTCGATCTATCAAGATGGGACACATTGTTAGCCCATGCTAAATAACGGTTTTCTTGGCCCCCCTTTTCTCTTTTTCCCCTTCTTTTTTGGATTTTTCTTCTGTATTTTCTGTTCAAACTCTGTAGAGCTCTCTCTTAGGTCCGCTAAATTGGACCATCCACTCTTGAGTGGCAATTTCTTTTGCGCCCTATTGGCTTCTTACTCCTATATAAACCTTCTCCTTGTTTGTTACCTCGACTCATACTGATGATGACTACCTGGTAGTTGAAATGTATACATTTATGGAGATTATTAAAATTCTTTTGTGGAAAAGTGGCATCCTTCCTTCATCTATACACAAGTATCCACAGATTATAAGGTCAGTTATATTTTATATATTTTTTAGTTTTTCTTAATGAAAATTCGAAAAAAAATTTTTAGGAGCTCATAGTAGATGAACCTCTCCAAAGATGCCACTACCAGTTTAAATATATTTTTAATAGCGTAATCTTACTTTAAATGTACACTTGATGTTGTTGCAATTTTCTTTCTTCTCTCGAAGTCTTGAAGCAAAACTTGGCCATTCACCTCTTTGTTTAGTCTAACAGTTGCCAATTCTTCTAATTATCATTTGCTCAATATAGCCCGGAGCTAAAAGATTGCTTCCTCTGTAGTCTTTCCACTCCCCATTATCTCCAGGTATTGATTATTTTTAGAGATTTTCACGAAATTGTTAAGTACTAAGAACTGTTTTTTTCTAAAAAAAGACTAATAATAGGAATTTTATGCACTGAATTTTATACTTTACAAACTTTGCCTTGCATTGTTGGTAATGAGACATATATTGTTGATCCTTGCAGAGTGTTGGTGCATCGCGTGTTGACACTTTTGTTGATACCTATTGTTGCACAAACTTTTATTTACATTGTTGGTCATGATATATATATTGTAGGTCCGTGCAGAGTGTTTCTGAATTGCGTGTTGATACCATATTTGATACTTATTGTTGCAAAAACTTTGTCTTGCTTTGTTGGTTATGAGATATTTCTTATTAATATGCCCTGCCATAACCATAACCTGAACATTGATTTTTTATCAATAATTCTTATTTTTTCGAAATCTGTGGTAGACAACCAGCTAGCACTCATATGTTATATTTCCGTTAAAAACTGGTATTTAGGTTGGTAAACGGTAAGAGCCGAGAATGGAAATGTTCAGATCTTGTTATCAAAGTATTCGGTTAGGTAACGGTTAGATGTTGAGTATTTCCTACGTTTGGTACTCGTTGGGAAATCGTAACAAAATTTTACTCATGGCTCTTATTAAATGGCGATCCAGTATTGGATGTTCACTAATTGATATACAAACTTCTCTGATCTAATTTGACTCAAAGCGCCCCTTTATTTCTGGTTGACAGTTGACTATTAAAGATTGACATTTAAGCTCGCTTGCTGTTTTTTTTGTTTCTTCAAGGAAAAAAAAAGTAAGTTATAAATTTAATATTATATGTGGTTCAATATGTTATATATCTTACGTTTATGTTTCACTATAATGATTTGTATGTTGATGTAACTTTTTAACACTTATTTTGTGGGATTCTATTTTCACATCATATTAACATTATTTATGTCTCTTTAAGAAATTGCAGTTTTTTTATTCCTACGGAATAATCATATAAGGTATGCTATCTTTTTTGATCTAAAATCCATATTACCTTGTGTTTGCTTGAGTACAAATAGAAAATACAATTTTAATTGTATTTTAACAAGTAGGATAAACTGTACATACGTATTTTTATTTGTCCAGAGTCATTAATAATGATCGTATTATTAGAAAACGACGTTTATTTATTTATAATAATAAAAGTTGTTCGTTTAACATTTTTCCAGCCAGCTATTTTCTTGTGAAAATGATTCTTCTTACAGGGGGATAGAAAATATTTTTTTAAAAATTCAATAACCGATATCTTGTATTAAAATTTTAAATTTGCGATCTTGAATATAATTGCTTTTGATTAGTTATTTTTTTGATTGATTAAAAGTAATGGTTTTTTTTAAACAATACATTAAATATATAATAAATTTTCTATTTGGATCTTACACTCCAATCTGGTTTAAATCCCACGATAACGTCTTACACGCATTACTCTTTAGCTCACAACTCCTTTTCCACGATCGACCAATGTTTTACAAGTCATATAAACGGATATTACAGTGGTTCACTTGACTTACCAGTATCTGATCATCTTCCAATTTACTATATCTACAATTCATTTTCAGCACTACCAAATGTCTCTACAGCTATCAGATACAGATTAGTTTCACCTCCTCGTTTAATAGTTTTTCAGTCGTTTCTCCTACTTACTAACTGGGCTGAAATTTTTGGCAACTCCTCTGAAACTAACTCACTTTTTGAAAAGTTCTGTACCCATTTTCGTCTTGGTTATGATCGCTACTTTCCTTACGTCACTTCCACACCTCGAAAAGCTGATAAACCATTCCGCAAACCCTGGTTAAACTGTTATATCCTTCGTCAAGTGGCTCATAAAAATGCACTATACCGCAAATACCGTCGCAATCCTAACCCCCAAACAAGCAAAAAATTCCGTACTTTTTCTAACCTGCTGCGAAATATTATCAAAAATACCAAACGCAACTACTTTGCGCAGCTATTTGGTAAAATTTACTCTAGTAAAACTAAATGGAAAACCATTAATAATCTTCTTCCATGCTCTCAGTCTACGTACTCGCCATTACCAGATCCTCGAAACCTATCCCCCTCCGTACTATCTGACTTCCTTAAAATTCTTCTACCCTCTCCTCCCCAACCCCAATTCCCCCCTCCTTCTTATCCTTTCAATTCCCCATCATCTTCTCTCTCTTTCTTTGCCACTCCGACTACCCATGAAGAGATATCTAAAGTTATCAGGCAATTAAAATCTTCATCTTCCCCCGATCCTTTAGGCTTTCGTTCCGATGTTATAATTGCAGTAAACACTAGCATATCACTTCCTTTGGCGCATATATTTAACATTTCACTTACCGCAGGCTCCTTTCCTAAATCTCTTAAAACGGCTAAAATTATCCCCATCTATAAAAATGGGAACCATAATGATTACCATAATTATCGCCCAATCTCAATCTTACCGGTATTCTCTAAAATTTTTGAAAAACTATTCTTTTTTCGCTTGTCCAATTATATTCATAACAATAAACTATTATCGGCAGCTCAGCACGGATTTTCTCCTAATCGTAGTATAGATACGGCTTGTTATGAACTAATCGAATACATATCTCTTCACATGTCCAAAAATCACTTTGTAGTTGCTCTATTCTTAGATTATACCAAAGCTTCGATTCAATAGCTCATCAACTACTGATTCACAAACTCTCCTCTATCTTTAACGTTCGTGGCCCTCCACTTCATTGGCTCTCCGATTTTCTTGCTGATCGTTCCTATTACCTATCTGCCCACGATATCACATCATCATTACTAATTCGTAACATGGGAGTTCCACAGGGCTCTATCCTCTCACCTTTACTTTTTAATCTTTTTATCAATGACTTAGCCTCAACATTGTCCTCTTCAAATTTAATCTTATATGCTGACGACGCAACTTTATTATTCGCTGATCCAAGTATTGATAATTTATCCGCTAATATTAACCAAACCCTATCAATATTAAGTCACTGGAATTCAGTTAACCTGCTTAACCTAAACCTTAATAAAACTAAATATATGCTATTTTTTCAACGTAACAAACTATATGTTCCTACTGTCCTGCCAATTTTCTATAACTCACACCTACTATCAGTTGCAAGCACATTTAAATATTTAGGAATACATTTAACACATGATCTTTCTTGGAACTTGCATATCAATACTTTACTAACAAAACTTAACAAAAGACAGGGAATGATTTCTCATCTGCGCTTTCTTCCCTCTCATATACTGATCCTCCTATATAACTCACTAATACATTCAGCCCTTTGCTATGGTGTACAATTTTGGGGTTCCACTACAAATTCTAATCTTCTACGCCTTTACCGCCTACAAAAATGGTTCTTAAGAACCCTACTTAACATCAAAATACCCAACTCTATTTCCCATCAGTTTGAGCTATTAGGCATTCTAACCATCTACCAGATTTACATTATTCAACTCTGTACATTTGTCTACAAAATTCTGAATAAGCAACTAATTCTCTCAACACCTTTTGAAATATCTTACCGACACACTCTACACTCATATTCCACCCGATCATCAAACCTAATAA
>JAHWFO010011717.1:599013-614016 GCA_023313115.1 Rhysida immarginata | reverse complement strand
GACCTCCATAGCGACGAACGAATGTGCGAGAGAGATTTTTCGTAGGGTAGATGTACCAGTAGTTGACAGTGTACCAGTAATTGACAATTCCACCATTTAAAGGCTTTTAATAAAGTAACAAAGCAGGAAAAGAGACTGGGGTTGCCACCTCTTATTAAACAACGTATTATGCTTCCCAGAAAAACAAATAACAAGGAACTTTGGTCCCTATTATGGCCGCAAACACGTGTCGATTGTTCAATGCCTTATCGAGTCGAAAAAACCTTGTAATGAACCGTTACGCGAGGGTTTGAGAATTTGAATTTATTTCATGAATGTAATGCTATATTTGTTTTTAATTTTACGTGAACCTTTTTCTGTGATCAGTGGACAATACTTCTAGTAGTAACAGAATTTCTGATGACTAATTTTTTAACTGTTTTAATCCACCATCAATTACTTGAACCTGGATATGTATGTCACTATTAATTGACATGACCTGTCAGTTATTGATAATTTCTGTTTTTAAAAAAAACGACCACGAAATATACTAATGTGGTTTAGAATGTAAGGTAATAATAAGGAAACATGATGGTTTTAAATGTAACTCATGAATTTCTAATATTTAACTTAATTGTGTCGATTATAGGAACTTGACTGTCAATTTCTAGCTCACCCACTTTGACATAAATTTCCTACACCCTATTCGCTGATTCTTTTTGCTGGTCCTGAATCTTGTCACAGAGACGTTCAACAGATAGCCCAGGACAAGTTATCTTCCAAAAAAAAAAACTACTATTCTGTTTACTATGATAAGAGGTAGCATAGGATGAATTGGATGAATTTTGCAACGTTGGAGAACAGTTGTCAAAAATCAAGTATTTCTATGAACAAATTGTTAGCCAAGATCTGATGATACTGCACTACTGAAAAACACCTTCATTTTTTATGGTCTTTGCACTCTATTTGGGAATAGACTGATTTTATTTTTTATTTCAAAGGGGAAAAAAGATAAATGATCAATATGAACAACTTATCTTTTAAAAAGCACAATTTAAGTTATTTTGCATACTTACACAATCCTAAAAATGCTTGATTTCTTCAGCTACTTTTGAATGTTATCAATTTTTTTATATAAATATATAATAAAAATGTGTAAGTAAAGTATTGTCAATTACTGGTGAAACTGTCTGTCAACTTCTGGTGCATTAACTGTCAACTACAGGCGATTCATGCATTAGTTAGGAAAAAATTTAATAACTTAATATTTTTTTAAGATATAATAATTGTATAGAGATTGGTGCATTCTGCATTCTATTTACAATTTAATGGTATAATTAGAAAAGTTTCAAAATACAATTTGTATTACATAAACAATTTTGTTTCACAGTAATGTCTTAAACTGTCAATTACTGGTACATCTACATTATTTGAAAATAGCCAAAATTTAGGGAGAAATCTTTTCTCAATAACGCAAAAAAAATTTTTAAATATCTCTATTCGTTTATTTTTTTAACGATTTTTTATATAACTGAATGTGGAATACTTTTACATTTTTGGAATAGCTACGTAATTTGTTGTTAAATAGGTCACACCTGCCTGACAATAGCCAGAAAATCACATAATAGGATTTTAATCTCTGTCTTTGATAAAGCATACATGTGGCCTTATCTATCTTCCTCATATTCTGGGAAGAGAACAATTTCAAATGACGTCATCAAGAAACGATCCTGATAGCAATAGTTTTAATTTTTGTGAAATAACTTATGAATAAAATGTAATTTACGAAAAAAAAAATTAAAAACATAAATAAAAAGTATCATTTTAATATATTTCAATCATTAAATGGATCAAATGTGCCCTGGAATTTTTTAATAAATTCGTAATTTTAGATGTTGCTAAGTTTCTCCATACACAAGCTTTCTAAACTTTCGAATATAATTGATTATTAATATCATAATTATTTGCAGTTAATTATGAAGCTTTCAAGAATTCAACAAAAGCAGTTTGAAGTTTTTATCAATAATAGAAAATTTCTGATAAGCATTTTTATAGTCATGATTTCAGCCCCCCCCCCCCTCCTTTGACAACACCTGTTTTTTTTTTTTTTTTTATTATATTTTCTCATTTAATTTTAAAATTTGAAGGAATATACTAGTAACAATGTACATCTGAAAAAAACAAAAAATTTTTTAGCAATTTATCTGTAATAGAATTTCAATTATATGCATTTAAATTTTGTAATGTGTTATATGGATTTGACATGGCTACAAATGGCCTCATTAGGCCACCTCCGCTGGGAAAAGGTTAATCTGAGATTATTTTATAGCTTATTACTTTGTTTTAATGTACCTAAACGTCATTTAATTCATTTAATTATATTTACATGTGAGCATAAATGTGAACCTAAAACTTTCTGTTTTATTTTTTATTCGTATAATATATCTTGTTAAAGTAGGTAAATTAGCTTTTGTAAATATTAGTGTATAGTTTCAAATTATTATATTTATATGTATATTTTTTTCTACAGATGCTGCTAAAATAAATTCTAGCGAGAAAGTCACGCCAAGTGTTATAGAAGCCTTTCTGAAGGATTTTCTGCTATTCGCCCCAGATAAATGTGGAGGCCGCAGGCAAAGGAATAATATTGTTTAAAATAAATTTGTTTATTTCAAACCTTTCCTGTATTTAATCATTTTTACTTGCAATTATTCAATTTCATAATTTTGCAGGGGATTCAGATATGGACAATAGATAACGAGAATATAATGTTACATATTAAGTATAAGCATTATAATAATTTAGCTGGAGGAATTATTCTCGTTATAGTGAATGGAGATGTATTAGTAAAAATGTTAATTATATGTTTTTATTATCAAAATTATTATCCCGATTCTAGTTATAATACAAATTATAGTTGATATCTCTGTAAAGGAGTATTCCGGTTCAGTTCTGTTTAATATTTAAGAAGCAAAATACAGCTTTCTCATGCCAGTTACTATATATCAGTTTTGATCAAGGTTGTGCAATTTTGTATAACCTGGAAAAACCATCCTGGAGAAAGTATAATTTTGTCCACTTTTAGTAAACTGAAAATTATCAGTTAAAAATGCAGAATTTAACATTAAATAAATATATTGATACCTCCCATTCAAGAAACAACTTTCATATCAACTATCACACATACATATTTATACAAAACAGTATGTGAAATATTTTGTGTGGAAATGAAAAAAATGAGCTCAGTTCATTTTGAAGCTTTTATGTAAGCATGTTTATAAAAAAGTTTCATAGATTTCATTAGGTTTTATCTGTTGTCACATGGCAGTTCCATTGCCAATTAAGAATCTCTTAATAGAAATAAAAAATTGCAATGTTTGACGTTCTGAAATCTTTAAAAAAAAAGACATATGATGAAATAACAAGCTGGTGTTAATAAAGAAAATGTTACATTGAAATGAAACATATGCTTGAAATGACATTAATATATGCATAAACATTCAGTATATACACATTTTGCAATCAGGAGGCATCAATAAGAAGTAGAAAAACATGATATAAATTTTTATTTCGTTAAAAATAATAAATGCAAAATAATAAGGAAATAATGAAGAAATTATACAGAAATCCATAAAATGCATACCATTTCATGTATGAAATTTTGATATTCAGTTTACATAAAGATTGTAAAAGTCTTTAAAAGTCATCAAATTCTTCAGTAGCAAATTGTTTGTGTTTAGAACCTAACATTTTATAAGCCATTACCAATTTTGTAGCAGTTTGTAATCCAAGCCTTTTTCTGATCACACAATTAGTTAAAAATATGACAATACAAATGTATACTGTTTTCTCCATACTGTATTAGATTTCAATAAGCATCATAAAACATTTAATGTGACAGTATTTTTTTTATCTTAATTTTTTTTACAGTTTTTATAGCATGGAAAAATAACCATTTTTTTTTCTATTAATATTCAATGTAATAATGCAGCTATGTTCAAAAGCATATTTATGTTGTAATTTTGATTACTTTTACAGTAAAATATTGTCTAAAATTAGTTGTATCAGCATGTAATTAAGTTTTTTGCAGTTTTATTATACAATGTATTCCCTACAATTTTCTAATCATACCCCAATTGTAATTAGCTGTAATAGAAAATTTGATGCTGGGCGTATACATAAAATATTTTCAATAATTTTGTAACAGCAGAGGCACTATATCATATATTATATAATATTATTAATTTAAATTTAATTCTGAGGCACAGCTATAATTTTCCAATATTATTTATTTATAAAAAAAATATTTTTTAATTGAATATTTAATTAAAATAGAATGATTTCAAATTATTTATTTCTAATAAATCTGCTAATTACATGCTGGTACAATTGTATTTCACAATTAACTAATTTTAGACAATATTTTTCTGTAAAATTAATCAAAATTAACAAAATAAATGTGTTTCAAATTTGAACATGGTTACATTGGGAAAATGATATGAAAGGTTAGTCATTTGACTAAGGTTACTTCCGGTAATATAGTGTATACAAAAGAATAGAATCAAAGTTATAAACTATCTGTGATCAAAACTGAGGGAAACAAATGCATTATGATTCGTCTGACGCTTAGATGGTGAGAGAAGCAACCAATCAGGAGAGCGCATGAATCTCAATGAACTCTAGCAAAGTACTTGGTAGGTAATTTGAGCCCGGGATACATACACTTGTAGGGAAACAGAACAATTTCAAAAAATTAATTTATAATTCCCAATTGGTTAAATAATAACTCAGTCAATATAACATAGAGCAAAGGGACTATCCATTCAATGAAAAATACGAAAAACAGGAATTCTAGGTGATATACTGGGACTTTATCTAAACTCTTCTTGATTTGCCTTACCACTGCCGAGCATCACCAGTTACCTTAGAGTCAAGTTTTTCTTGTCCTTGACGCAGAAGCTCTTATACCAGCTTGCTTTATTCGAAACTTCCATTGTTCAGATGTTTCCATTGCCCGTATAGTCTTTTCTCTTTTAGCTGCAGAGTTTCTCTGACCAATACTCGTTCTTTCTGTTATCTTTCCAGGCCGATAAGTTATTGCTAGTCGTCTGGATGTTTAACAAGGACCTCAAGGGAGACATGTGTATCTCTTATTCCTCATTGATAGATGCTGTGCTATTTATGTTCTGTCAGTGCATCGTAATTTTATGCTCATTATTAAAAATTCTTGGAAATGAACGATCAATCATCGCATTATCGTCATCTCAGTTTCCAAAATATTCACATTCGCACAGAATATAGTTCAACTTTATTTTTATGAAATGTTTGGATGTATACTGTGCTACTCAATAGGTTAGGTGATAACCCTGCCATGAACCTTTGTTTTTTGTTATGGGGTTGTCTATAAATTACGTAAAGCTTAAGGGGTAGAGGGGACTTTTTGGACAGCATTACAGAGCGTTATGGAACGATAGGGATATATCTGGTATGGCGTTAATGTTAACGTGTCTTTTCAAATTTTTTTTGAGACTAAATTTGTGGAATGGTTAAATTTACTAAACAAAGAACCATACAGTAATAGAGTTTGTATAACCCTTTGCAGCTGAATTTTTTTAACTTCTTTTTTCAAAATTTAAATTATAGGAATAGTGTCACAAGTCTATAGATTGCTTTATAACTATCAACGGCATAAATTCCTTTATCCGAAGTTCTAAAACCGCATGTTATTGTTGAGGACTGAGCATCAGTTATAAAGTTTGATTAGTGTAAATTTCACTGAAGCGTGGTAATAAAAGTTGTACCAGGCCTAGACGAATCAAGGGTAGGTAAAATAAAGAGCAGTGCCCCCCTAATTTTCCTGAGGATGTTGGGCAGGTCGGTTGTGTCATCGTTTGATTCTTTTTAATCTACCATCTCTGCTTACAGTAATAAGTACACGATTTACCGTATCTTTTAATAATATATTTATTCAGAAATTTTAAAATGGAGAAAAAATACATAAACCCTCTGCACGACGCTATGAGGAATTCTTCTGACCAGCAGTTGGATCCGACGATGAACTGAAACTGGAGAAGGTATCTCGGGTGGAAATCTGACTGTGCTCTGGTGGAGGAAGATCAGGAAAGTCCTCACTCGCAAACGTTAATCTCAATGAGATGTCTGCATAATCTTCTACAGAGGTAACATTTTTAATCATCGTGAGAGTGCTCAATGACTGCGGAGGTTGTGATGCTCTTATATCTCTTGGTTCACCAGGAACAGTTTAAGGTAACGAATGACGAGACTCTATGGAAACGAAAACGAGACCACGCTCTATGTGGTGGAAACGAAGACGAGACCATCTGACATGGCTCTGGCGTTGACTTCCTTCTCGGCTGCTGGCTGACGGTTCCTGAGGCTAGTTGACTACCCTCTGGGCAACGATGGGATACGCCCATTATGCGCGAGCAAGTGTCGCACTTCTTCAATCTCTCCTTGCAAAACTGTGTGTGCCATTAAATTTTGATCGAATTCCAAGGAGAATTCTCAGAGTTAGGCAGCCAACATCATAACACGTGCTCATATGCAAGAAGTAACCAGCACGAATTACGATGTTGACTGCTTTAAGGGAAATTATTGTTGCAATGTGATTGTAGCGACGTGACTGTGTTAAATTACAACTCGAAAATTATTCGTAATAATTCTATGAAATGTTTATGATACACAGTGTTATGTACTATATTATTAACCCAAATTTCTTTATGTTTTACGTCTTTTACACAAATTATTTCTGTACGTAGCCCGGGACAAACACAAACATCCATGCCCACAGCAAGATTCGAACCCACGACCAGGTGAACTCGAGAACTAGAAACTAAAATTGCAATACACAACCTGAGTGGTTAATATTGATCTTGGTGGCGGCACGTTTATTTCTGTTCATATCTCACTTATCGTTAAAATTAGGACGCATGCACATATGATTTTTTTGGTGAAAATCACCCATACTACCCCACCTAAAAGTTTGTCAGTGTACTTAAAAATCACCCTCTTGTATAAATAAAAATTGTACCAGGCCTAGACAAATCAAGGACTGGTAAAAATAAAGATTAGTGCCACACTATTTTCCCGGAGGATATCAAACAATATATTTGTTGCAAAGTTACACAAGTATTTTTCTGAAAAAAAGCACATCTTGTGTTATGTTTGTGTTACTTTTTAGCGTTTTTTATCAAAGTCTCCGTAGAGAAGGTATGTTCTGGCCTTTTAAGGAAAAATACAGCCTTTTGGATATCGTGTAATATAAGCTTTATAATTATCCTATTATAATTCTGTGTGTAAAGCTGTTATCCGAAATCCTTAGAGGAAGCTGTATTTTGGTTTCTGATACTATTCAAGTTAAGGATTAAATGCTAGATCCTCTGCATTTCCCCCTTTGGACAACCCCTTTGTTATTAAAATAAAACAAAAAATAAAATAATTTATATATTTTGTGATTGATTAAAATTATTATTATTATTATTATTATTATTATTATTATTATTAATATTATTATTATTATTATTATTATTATTATTATTATTATTATTATTAACATTGTTTGGGGAAGCCAAAGGCGTTTTATTTCCTGTGCAAGATCCGTATATTTAGTGATTTTGTCAGTGTATGTCTTTTGTAAATTGTGTGTGTTGGGGATGGAGATATCAATTATGTAAGTCACTTTGTTTTGCTTATCTACTAGTGTAATGTCTGGTCTATTATGAGGGATAGTTTTGTCAGTGATTATAGCTCTGTCAAAATATAGTTTATGTGTGGTGTTCTCTAAGACAGTGTCGGGGATATATTTATAGTAAGGGGTGTGAATGTCCCTTAGCTTGTGTAACTTAGCTAGATGTTGATGTATGATGTTGGCTACCTGATCATGTCTGTGTAAATAATCTGTCTGCGTTAGTATTTTACAACTGCATATGACGTGTTGGATGGTTTCCTCTGCGATATGGCATTTCCTGCAAGACCCGTCAGTCGAATCTTTGATAATATGTTTTCTGTAGCTTTTAGTGTTAATAACCTGGACTTGTATGGCAATCATGGTTCCTTCAGTTTCCCCAAAGAGACACCCTTCACTCAACCAAAATGTTCGACGCTTTTTTGTCGAAATGTGGCTGGTTGAGGTCAGAAGGATGTCTACCGAGGAGTTGTTTTCCGAGCCATGATTGAAGTTTAGTGCATGTTGTAGAAATTTTCTGGGTGTTCTGCATGCTGTTCAGATTGAAAGGTCTGTATTTTGTATCAGCCACGCAGACTGACTTGAGTATGGTGATGTGTGTTGTATAGAGTTAAGGAAATCTCTGAGTGACTGAGTCTGTTTCTGGTGTAGATCTGTAATGTCAGTAAGACATCTGCCTCCCTCTGAACGAGGCAGGGTGAGTCTTACAATAGCTGTGTGTGGATGGTGCTTTTTATGCTTTGTAAGCAGTTTACGTTGTTTCTTTCAAGTCCTTCAAGATCTGTGTTTGTCCACTGTATGACTCCAAAAGAGTAGGAGAGTATTAGCATGGCATAAGTATTGATGGTATTGATTAAATTTCTTGAATTTAAATGAGTTTTAAGTATTTTCTCTAGCATATGAAGATATTGTTTAGTGAGTGTATTCTTTATGTGTTTGTGCTCCAGAAGCTTGGCTTGCTTAAATCGTAGATATTTGTAAAATTCGTCATTTTCCATAGCAGCAATGTGATCTGGTTCATCTAATGTGAAGCCCCCTTCCCTGAGTACTCCATTTTCAATGTGAATGGTTTTGCATTTGTGCAACCCAAATTGCATTTGTATATCTTTTGAAAAGGTTTGTGTAATGTCAAGTAATTGGTGCGGCTGTGTTTGTGTGGAGGCGAAGATTTTCAGGTCGTCCATGTAGAGTAAGTATGAAAGCGTGTAGTGGCAGCTTTTATTATGTTTAATTGTGTAGCCATAAGTTGTGCTATTCAGTCTGTTAAAAAGTGCATTTAGTGCAAGACAAAACCAGGGAGGGATCAATTAGTCACCCTGGAAGATGCCACGGTTTGTCTGTACTTTGTCAGTCGTGATAGTTTCACTGTTGAGTGTGAAGTGTAGTGGAGTTCTCCAATGCAGCATTGTACTTTCTAAAAATGTGATAAGTGTAGGGTTTATTTTATATAATGGTAGTGTAATGGCTTTTTGTAATCAATGTAGGGTGTATGGAGGTGTCGATGTTTATGGTGAGTTGCCGTAAGACCACACTGTCTATCAGGAGTTGCTCCTTACAACCCATGTGGTTTCTACGGCATCCATTTAGTTGCTCAGTGAGAATATTGTTTGTGTCTATGTGTGTATAAATTTTGTTTGCGATACAGGCAGTCATTATTTTGTAAAATGTTGGCAGGCATGTGATAGGTCTATATTGTGTGGGATCAGTAGTGTTATGTGACTTTGGTACCATGTATGTTATTCCTTGTGTGAGGAAATGTCGCAATGTCTGTGATGTTTGCAAACTGTTGGAGATCTGTTTTGCAAGGGCCAGATGCAAGCAGGTGAAGCGCTTAAACCAGAAATTCTTAATCCTATCTACACCTAGAGCCTTCCAATTGTGAGTACGTTTATTGACTTGTGAGAGTTCATCTGCTGTTATGTCAATATAAGGCATGTTTGATAGTGTAGATGCTAATTGCTTCTCTTCTTTGATCCAGCCAGCTTCCCTATTATGTTCAACTGAGACAGACCAAAGAGACGACCAATAATGTTGGAGTGCTGTTTGAGTTGGCAGACCAGTGTTCTGTGTCTGTGTATAATCTTTGTTTAACTGCTTATAGAATGTCTTCTCATTGTTTATGAATAACTTGTTCTGCTGTTTGCGCTGAGTGCATGTTTTGTATCTCTTCAGCGTTGTGTTTTTGCAGCTAACTTTTGTTTTAATGTGTCCATATATTCTGTAATGTGTTGATTGTGCTGCTCATGTCTGGTGCATGTTTTAATCTTCTTAAATATATGTCTGAGGCGTTTGTTCTGCTTTGATGAAGTGTTGTTTTTAGTGTACTGTGTAAGTCTACCTAACTGCTTGCGGATTTCGTCAATCTCAGACTCAATCCGCTTTTGCCATTTAGGTTCCTGTTGGGTGTATAAATTTGTGTGTTCCTATGGATTGGTTTCCTAACCAGTGTAGATATAACTGTAAGAGCCCCAGCATAAATAAGTAGGTGTTTGTACTCTAAAGACAGATTTTCTTCAATGTATTGTGGTAAGATGTATGTGTTCATGTAAGATAAAATTTCCCCTGTTTTGCTGTTTATGTTTATTTTAGATATACCTGGTCTTTGTGTGGGATCTGTTCCCGTGTAAACTGTAAGGTATCTTTGTAGGGTGTCATTTAATATTTCAATAAGTTTGGTATTCATGTTGTGTTGCGGATGAATATCATGGTGAAGTTCATTGTTGAGTGTGTGTTCTACAAGTTCATTAGTGATGTCAATGTTAGTGCTTGATTCTGTGTGTTGAGTGTCCGTTTGTGTAGATGTCTCGTGTTCTTGTAGCTGCTGTGCAACTTCTTGCTTTATTTTCTGTAGCGTGGGTAAGGGTAATTGTGCGACGCTGATTTGCAATGCGTTGTTCAGTGACTGTGATGTGAGGATATGTTTCTTTAAAAACGTTATATAAGCGTTATCTGTAAGCTGTAGTGTCAGTTTCCAATTTAGTGACTGCGTAGTAGGCTCGCATGATAAAACAGTTTACGTCATTGGTCCATTTCATGCGTTGGCGTGGCTTGCCTGCCTTAGTGGTCAAGGGCAAAGAAGCTCTTGAAACACTAGGGCCAGGTTGTGGCAGTGCAGTAGCCGAACAGGGGTTGGTGCTGCTTTCGCCACCAGTGGCCCTGGGAGATTGTGGCATATTTTTCGAACGTGAGCCTCTGCCTAACTCACGAGCGCGGATCTTGGTAACCCAGGTGACGTCCGAGCCGGTATAAGATAACGCACTAGCACTAATCATAGTGATCACCAATAACTGGGTGGTCCTGTTAGCCATCTCCATCACCAGTAGGCACTTGGTTGATGTAATTAGCTCTTCAGCCCTACTGGGTCATCTGGACCCTCAAGATTAATCTAAGGGTAGAGCAGATGAGACCTGTTAACTGGGGCCATCTCTCTAAGATGTTGCCCTCCTCGCACGCCGCGGATGTAGGACCACATGAGGGTTATTATTATTATTATTATTATTATTATTATTATTATTATTATTATTGTTATTATTATTATCTCTGTATTTCACGGGATTTTAAAAATCCCGGATAAAAAAAGGTAAATAATGGAGTAAATACTCAAGTTACTTCCCTATGTAACGTCCTGTTTTAAATCGTTGATTAAGTTTATGAATTATATTTTGTTGACAATTGATAACACTCATAATGCCGCTCATCCATTCAGTGGCACCAAGAAGAGTTCCAGTCCCTCCCCCCTTACTGTACACATAAAAGGCGGGATGTGACGCTTTCTAGCACAGAGTTATAAGAGTATTTGTTCGGGACAGTGGATGGATGATGCCATTTTGTTGCGTATAAGGTGTAATGATTGAACTATATAGAGTCATGGTTAATTACTTATACACCTAGGGTGATAATGTTAAAAATTTTAGTATACTATGTCGATAAAATTGGAGCATGTTGTAGTAGTGCATGAAAAGACGTCCCACATATAACCGTTACCTAGGTTATCAGATAAGGAATTACGAATTGTCTGCTGTATATATTTTGCGATAGTAATTAAT
The DNA here is from genome assembly GCA_023313115.1 of Rhysida immarginata. Classification (NCBI taxonomy): domain Eukaryota; kingdom Metazoa; phylum Arthropoda; class Chilopoda; order Scolopendromorpha; family Scolopendridae; genus Rhysida; species Rhysida immarginata. The sequence goes on along the minus strand of JAHWFO010011717.1, from coordinate 602,286 downwards.
GAATAAATGAGTTATGGTGTTTACAGTATTGGTGGTTGTCTTATTTCAATAATTATCGGTCCCTGAACCCTTGCGTCCTCAATTAAAGTAAGAGCACTATATATGGGCACATCTTGTTTTGAGTGAAAATAGAACCGGAGGAGATTGCTCTTTTTGTAGTGCAATTTTTTAATATCTATGAAACCCCGCCCCCCCAATTTCTCTTGGAAGGCTGAATCGCTCAACTGCTAAGTTTGGATGGCGTGCATTGAATTTTGATGCTACCGTTCTAATCATACTATTAAGATGGTCAAGATCTGTATTAGTCCATTTCAGTATTCTAAAGGAATAAGTCAGAATAGGTACTGCATACTGGTTTACTGCTTGAGATGTGTTTTTTCCAGTTAGGTGACACTTAAAGATTTATGTCAGCCTTTGTTTAAATTTATGAGTGAGTTGTTGCTTTTGTATTGTATGATTCAATTGCAGGATTTTCCTGAAATTCAAGATATTTATAATATTCATCATACTGGAGTGCAAAGATTTTAGTTTCTGTATCTGTTGCACATAGGTATTGTAGTTGCTCAAGCTGTGTCCCCTTCTGAATGGTGGCTAGCCTGCATTTATCGATCCCGAAGTTCATTCTGATGTCATTGTTGAACTGTTCGGTAATATGCAGGAGGGACTTCAGATTTTCGGCTGAGCTAGCAAAAAGCTTCAGATCGTCCATGTACAACAAATGAGTTACTTGTGTGTTTTGCTTATTGTGGAGTTGCATCCTATATCCATGTTTTGATTGGTTAAGCAAATGAGAAAGAGGGTTCATCGCTAGGCAGAACCAAAGGGCACTTAATGTGTCTCCTTGAAAGATGCCTCTACTGACTTGTGTTTCCTGAGTAATGAGCATGGTTGAGGTGGTTTGCAAGTGCGGATCAGTGCGCCAAGACTTCATGGTATGATGTAAGAAGTGGAGCAAGATAGGAACTATTTTGTAAATGCTCATTATTTGGCAGAGCCATGTATGAGGAATGCTATCAAAGGCTTTTTGGTAGTCAATATATGCACAATACAGGTTTCTCTTTTGGTTTTTTGCATGTGAGATAATAGCAAGGTCTATTATTACCTGTTCTTTACATCCTTGGCTGCGTTTTCTGCAATTTTCTGTTCTTCACTGATAATATTACTTTTGTTTAAGTGTATGTCAATCTTCTGTGCTATGATGGATGTAAAAAGTTTATACATGGTAGGTAGGCAGGTGATGGGATGGTAGTTTGCTGGGTTATCGGTGTCTCTGTTCTTAGGTAGCAGAAAGGTAACTCCTTTGGTAAAAAAGCTTGGTAAAATATTAGGTTATAGTACACATTTATTAAACAGTTCAGCCATTTTTGAATATGTGCTAGGTAAACACTTAAGCCAGTAGTTGTGAATTTGATCAATACCTGGACATTTCCTGGTATATGTTTTTTTAACTGCTGACTGAATATCAGTACTTGTAATGACTATTGGTTCCATGATGTTGCATTGGCTATATAGGAGTTCTTCATCCTGAATCCAAGGAGTGAGAGGGTTATGACTTTCAGGCACTGTCCATATACTGGATCAAAATGCTTCAATGTTTGAAATCGCTGGCGGATTTTCGACAGTAATGGAGTCACCTGAGAGTGATCTATAAAACATCTTTAGATTGTTGCGAAACAGATTGTTTGGTATTCTTCACTGTTGGCTTTTTTTGTAACGCCTTAGTCTATTTGTCGTTGCTTGTAGCTGTTGTTTAAGTGTATCGAGCAGGATTCTCGACTCAGATTCGTTGTATTGACGTAAAAGAGTCTGGATTTCTTCTTCTGCTTTGCGAGATTTTAGGTTACTCCTGATTTTTTGAGAAAGTTGCCAATGTGGCTACGGATTTTCCTGATCTTGCATTCCAGTCTTTGTTGCCAGGGGGGAGGATTATGCTTGTGCTGTGTAGTTGGGGAGCTGTTCTCTAAGGGTAATTGACCTTTGAAGCTTCACGTGGTGTAGGCTGCACAATATATTAATAAGTGTAGGTCCTCAAGGGTAGTGATATCTTGTAATTTTATGTTGATTATTGGGTTAATTTCGCTAATCAAATATTTCGACAGATGAAAGAAATTTAACCTTGGTAGTTTTGGACGTCTAGTGGGGTCAGAGTTTGAGAAGAGAATCAAATTTTTGTCAAAGTTGATGTGAATTTGCTCTCTTGAAACCTTTAGTCCAGAATAAACGGTTTCAGTGATTCTCTCATTAAATGGGAGCTGAGTGGACGTGAGTGAGTCAAGCAGTACCTGTGGTTGATTGGTTCCATTCTCTCTGGGTAATATGTCAGAAGTTTCAATCTCTATAGGTGGAGTGTCAGGGTCTGAGATTATTTCTACTATATTTCCAGTTACAGCTGGTAGATGTAATTGAACATTGGCAGCATGCAGGGCTGTGACTTTGAGCCTGTGCAAAATGGCTGTCGGGATTCTATTGTGTGAAATAATTACTCGTTTTTGGTCAGCAATGCGCTGTTCTGATAAATGTGCTAACTCGGGGTACATTTGTATGAATGCCTTATTAAGCTCTTGTCTAAACCCAACAATGAAAGTTCCTCCTTTGGTGACGCTGTAATAGCAATGCATGAGGTTCATATTGAGGTCATCAGTCCATTTCATGCGTTGCCTGTGTTTGCCCGCTTTGGTGGTTGTTGGATGCATATCCAGCAAAGCACTGCCTGCAGGTGTTGAGGAATTTTGTATATTAGAATAAGTTCCTAATTGATTGGGTGTCGCATTGTTGGCAGATATATTTTCGGGTAACCCGGTGTATGTCCGCCTGCTCAACATTGCACCACTAGCGGTTCGCATGCTGCTACGTCCAGCGCTAGCTCCAGATGTGCCCTGACGATCCTCAGGTAGCGGCGTTTTTCCGAGGCTGGATTGAGAAAGAGGCTGCATATAAAATAGGTGTGATTGCATTTTATACCTATTGCCAGATAAAAGGAAATAGCAGTCCCTAACCAGGAAAACAGATGCTGGTTGTAGCCGCCCATTATGGGTCAGGCGCTGCAGATATTGGTTATTCTTAGCTTCGTTTTGTGCTCACTACTGACCTTGACGGCTTGGGTGGCCCTACTAGGAGTGAAACTCCCGCCGACATCGCTCAGTATAGCAAAGAACTACTCCTACTAAGCCCTCTCGCCACGACAAGGCGATAACCAATTGAGAGCGTTATTATTATTATTATTATTATTATTATTATTATTATTATTATTATTATTATTATTATATTTCAAAA
>JAHWFO010011717.1:571576-598913 GCA_023313115.1 Rhysida immarginata | reverse complement strand
TACTAATCGAGAAGGACTAAGGAAATGAAATTAATATGAACTGTAAATAAAAATATTTTATTATATAATATATCCTTGCTGTTATCTTCGTTTTATAATACTAGCAGAGGTACCCCACGTTGCCCAAGATAACTGGTATAGCTTTTTCTGTTTAAGTTGCAAAGTTTCGCTGACTGATACTCTTTCTTTCTTTTATCATTTCTAGACATAAAAATATTTGCCAGTTTTGTGGACGCTTGACAGGGAGTTCAAGGGAGATACGTGTGACTCCTATGCTTCATTAATAGATGCTGCCATATTAACGTTCTGTCATTGCATCATAACTTTATGCTCATTAACGCTTACTCACGATAATCTTACTTTAAATGTACACTTGATGTTGCTGCAATTCCCTTTCTTTTCTCAATGTCTTGAAGCAAAAATTGGCCATTCTTCACTTTGTGTACTCTAGCGGTCGCTGATTCTTCTAATTACCATTTGCTCAAAACAGCATGGAGCTAAAAGATTGCTTCGTCTGTTGTCCTTCCACTCTTTGTCAATAGTCTGTAACTGTGTAATAACTCCAGTTGCAGATCATTTTTAAAGATTTTTCGAGAAATTGTTAGGTACTAAGAAAACCCTTTTTCTAAGTAAAGCCTGAATAACAGGAATTCTATGCATTTTTACAAATTGAAACTTATCTACATTGCACAAACTTTGCCTTGCATTATTGGTCTTGAGATATATATTGTTGGTCCGTGCAGAGTGTTTGTGAATTGCGTGTTGATACCATTGCTTATATGTACTATTGCACAAACTTTGCCTTGTATTTTTGGTCATGAGATATTTCTCATTAACATGATATGCCATATCCATGATTATCGATTTTTTTTATCAATTATTATTATTTTTTCTCAAATCTGACGTAGACAGTGACAGAACGGTATGATACTGTACATTTGTATAAGAAGCAAACAAACAAGCAAAAAAAAAACATCCTTCTATTCCAACATCATATACGAGGTCTGTTCAAAAAATACGTAGACTGTTGAATCGCTTGGTGTCGCCATCTTCTGACAGATCCGCTGATTACAAGGCAGTTTTTCGATTGCAAATATCAGTATTGGTTGATTAGCTACGCGGTTGTTTGTGAAGTGTGTTTTTTTTTCGTTTGGCGGATTTTTAGAATGAGTGACTTGAACGAGCAAAGAGTTGCTGTGAAATTTTGTGTTAAAATCACAAAAACTGCCACTGGACGAGTGGAAAAGGCCAGAAATGTGGACGAGAGGTGACTGGTTGTTTCATCACGATAACGCTCCAGCCCATTTAGCCCTCAGAACTCGAGAGTTTTTGGCCAAACACTCGGTCACTGTTCTTCCTCACCCACCCTACTCACCTGACCTCGATCCTTGTGACTTCTTCTTGTTTCCCAAACTCAAAAGACTTTTGAAAGGAAGGAGATTTGAGACGATTCCCGACATAAAGGCAAATGCGACGAAGGCGCAGAAAGGACATCACATTCCAGGACTGTTTCCAAAAGTGGAAACACCGTTGGGATAAGTGTGTGCGTCCGGGAGGAGAGTATTTTGAAGGGTACCCAGATGTGTAACTTCTGAATAAAGTATATTTTGTTTTATGACGTCAGTCTACGTAGTTTTTGAACAGACCTCGTATATATATATATATATATACGTCAGTCTATACCTTGGTGTCAGTCTATATATATATATGTATACTAGCAAAGGACCCGACGTTGCCCAGGATAATTACGCTTGTAGGTAAACAGAACAAACTCAAAAAGATAATATATTATTCAAAATTAGTTAAATAATAACTCAATCACTACAATATAGAGCGAAGGGACTATTCATTCTAAGAAAAATCAGAAAGACCGGAATTTACCTCTTCAATAAAAAAAATTCATTCTAGGTGATATACCAGGACTTGATTTACCGAAAAAACATTTTTTAAAGGCTCACAATGGATGGACTTCTCCAAGGATGTCTTCAAATCTAAATAATTTTTTACTCACGTTTTCTTACTTTAGATGTACACTTGATATTTTGCAAATTTCATTTTTTCTTTCGATGTTTTTTAGCAAAGATTGGCCATTCATCACGTTGTAAATGTCCGGTTTACTTTATCTTCATTACCCTAACCAAATAATTATAAAACGACTGTGCCATCCGATTACTATCGGAAAAAATGTTAATTAACTAATTACCAATTAATATTTAACCCAATACCGAATCTTACATAGTAATTCTTCGAGACAAGTCCGTGCCAAGAAGGGTGAGAATAGAACGAGGGACTCAAGTTTTTTGATTAACAATAACAATGACATTTATTCATAATAAAAAATGAAATGAAAATAAAATGATGAATAAAATATGAGTTTGCACTACTAGTTTCAGTAAATGTGATTAGGTAACAACAAAAATGAATCTAACTAGTAATGAGCTATTATATTATTATTAGGTGATGTTTCAGAATTTTTAAAATTTTTAATAGGGGTGAAATGCTAATCGTTAATTGTGATATCTGGTTGTTAGGGTTTTAATTTAATTGGATTATTTATATGGAAAATTATTATTTTAGGGATAAGCTTAATAGTTTTGTAATTTTCTTTTTAGTATTTGAAAATAAGCTCGGAATTGGCTTTTTTTGGAGGAATTTATATTTTATTTTTCTTTAATTTTTATTATCATTGTTTTATACTTAGCTATTTAAATTATTTTCAAATTGATAGAAATAATAAAAAGATTAGTAAGGTTAATATTATTTAATTTTTATTTATAATATAAAATTTAGAAATTCAGCAACACATTTTCTGCCTGTTTTACTCAAACATGTCCTTTTGAATTTATATAACAAGTCTGGCCTGCTCTATATATAATTAATGGCCGCGGTATTTTCACCGTGCAAAGGTAGCATAATCATTAGTCCATTAAATGTGGTCTGGGATGAAAGGTCTAACAGATTTCTTGGGTGGCTTTCTTGATTTTTTTTTGAAGTTGAATTGTTAGTAAGAATGCTGACAATCTGCAGTGGACGAGAAGACACTATAGAGCTTTATATGCATATTGATTGTTAGTTTTATTTGTCAATTGTTTTATTTTGTTGGGGCGATAGCAATAATTAAACATTTGTAAAATACGTCTTTTTGCTAGGTTAAATGATCCATTATTAATGATTATAGTCTAAGTTACCTAAAGGATAACAGCGTAATTTCATCTTAGAGTTCCTATCGATGATTAGGATTGCGACCTCGATGTTGGATTAGGATTCCTTTTTGGCGCAAGAGCTTCAAAAGGTAGTCTGTTCGACTATTAAAATCCTACATGATCTGAGTTCAGACCAGGGTAAGCCAGGTCGGTTTCTATCCTCTGTTTTTATTTAGTGGTTGTAGTACGTGAGGACCTAATCACAGTAATTTTTACTTATTTTGAATATAAATATTTATTTAATTATTTTTAATATATTATTTTTTAATATATTATTTTTAATATATTATTAAATGTTTAGTATAATTATATGATTAATTTAGAATTAATGGAAGTTTCTTAAAATAACAAATTTTTGTGATGGAGTTAAGTTCCATATATGGGTTTAACCCTTTTATTTTGTTTATAAGGATGTTATATGGTGTTTTACTAATAGTTTGGGTTTTAGTTGGGGTGGCTTTTTTAACACTTCTTGAACGTAATTTATTAGGGTATTTACAGATTCGTAAAGGGCCGAATAGGGTTGGTATCGTAGGTATTTTACAACCTTTTTCTGATGCTATTAAATTGTTTACTAGGAAAATACCTACCCAACTACTATAAACTTTTTCCCCTATTATATATGTCCTGTAATGAGAATTATGCTTTCTTTAATTATTTGAATTTTATTTCCTTGGGGAGAAGGTTTATTAGATATAAATTATGGTTTTTTATTTCTAATATGTATTTTAAAAATAGGTGTTTATCCTTTAATGGGCTATGGCTGGTTTTCTAATTCCAAGTATGTTCTCTTAGGTTGCTTCGTTCTATTGCCCAAACTATTTCATATGAAGTTAGATTGGCTATTAGCCTGGTTTGTTTTATAATTTTAGGTTTAGGTTATAGATTTAATCTTTTGACTATGTATCAATCAGATTTTTGATATTTTGATGTTGCTTTTCCCTTTATTTTTACTGTGAGCTGTTACTATATTAGCTGAGACTAATCGTACTCCATTTGATTTTGCTGAAGGTGAATCTGAATTGGTTTCTGGATTTATTATTGAATATAGTGGTGGTGGTTTTGCTTTAATTTTTATGGCTGAGTGTGCTAGTATTTTAATAATGAGAATAATTATTAGACTTTTGTTTTTTGGAGATTACAAAATATGTTTTTATTTTTTAAGATCACTTTATTTTCTTTTTTGTTTGTTTTTATTCGATGTGTATTGCCCCGTTTTCGTTTTGATAAGTTAATATATATAGCTTGAAAGTCTTTATTACCCTTTTCTTTGAATTATTTATGTGTTTTTTTTTTTTGTTTTGTTTAATTTTACGAGATTTTTAGAGATAATAACCTCTTTTAAGTGCTTTCAAAACACAATCTAAAAATCCAGAAATAAGATTATCTCAAGTTTACGCTATTATATGGGATAGAATAAAGTTTGAAAAATATAAAATTGTAAAAATTTGTCCAATTATAACATATGGTATTTCTACTGGTCGGGCTCCAATTCATGTTAAGATTAGCACTGATGTCACAAAGACTCAGAATATAATTTTTAACGCTGGGTTAAATGCTGTTGATTTCATTTTAGGGTTTATAGATAGTGGTAGAATTATTAGAAATAAAATTGATATAACTAACGCAATTACCCCACTTAATTTATTTGGAATTGATCGTAAAATAGCGTAGGCAAATAGAAAATCTCATTCTGGTTGGATGTGAACAGGGGTTACAAGTGGGTTTGCTGGGTTGAAATTCTCCGGGTCTCCTAATATATTTGGATTTAACCCTTTGCTTGTCAGGAACTTTTTCCCTTTATATCCTGCTGGTGTCATGCCTCTTATTCCCAAATTGCCACTTCACTGCATGTAATTTCTCTAATCCTTTCCTGGTTTTCCCCTCATCTACTGTTGTCCCCAACCATCGTTGAATTGCTTACCCTCATCTATTGTTCTCTTAGCAAGGGGAATTTTAGCCTACTACTTCCTTGTTCTGCGATTGTGTCAATCACAATTTTTATAAAATTCATCTTTTTACTAATGTTTAAAATTATAAAATAACAAAATTGGAATAAAGATTTTTATGGTAATCGATGTTTTGTAAACTACCATCGCTGGCAGTCGATGTTTTGTAAACAACCATCGCTGGCAATCGATGTTTTGTAAACTTGATCGATTGATCGACGAATAAAACCATCGATGGATCGATAGTTTTCGATGGATCGCACACCACTAATATAGGACGTAATGTCTCCCGCATCATATAAATATATAATTTCTCCCTTTTATAAGACCTACCTACTCCCAATAATAAAAACGTTAGGAGATTCATTATTTGTGAAGAGAAAAATTATTTGATATAATAATTATATCATGTTCATGATATATATTTTTTTCATAGTTTTTTTTTTTGAATAAATCCTATAAGTATGAAGCGGGATTGATTTATAAACATGAATAAAATACAAATGATAAGCCCTTTTATATTATCTATTTTTACGCATTTATTTTTCGACATTTAGGCCTATTTCCCGCATTCCTACTAAAATATTTCATCTTTTTACATCTCTATTTATTCACAGTAATAAAAATATTTTTTATCTTTTATTTTTTCTTATTTATATTTGAAAAGAATTAAAATTTACCAATACAATATTTTTACAGATACAGAAAAGCACAGAACAAAAAATCAGTAAAATGACAAAAAATATAGAACCATATCCGAAAGTATAATTTTTTATTGTTCTTCGTAGTTTCATAAAATAAAAAAATTAAAAATTATAATTTATTTTCTTTCTTCTATCATGATATAAACAAATTTCAAAGTTGATCTGATTTTGAATTAAATTTATTATTCTTATATACATCGTATTACAAAAATGCATTTAAAATAAATTTGTTTTATTTTAAAAATCAAATTACATAAAAATTGCAATAAAATAAATTTTATTTAGTTTCTCATTTTCATTTCTTTCCCCTAATTTTCCCCTCCATCTCTTGTTTGGTGTGTGCTCTGCCCTCGTCCATTGTTGTTTCCCCTCTTCATTGTTTCCCTCTGTCTATAATCCAGTCTCCCCTTCTGAATATTTTCCCCTACTTCCTTGCTGCCCCTTACATGTATGTCATGTTAACGACACCATTAAACACTTTTTTTTTTACATGGATGTCATGTTAACGACATTCAAAGGGTTAATATTGCTACTAATAATAATAAATATAGGGTAATTGCAACTCCGAAGATATCTTTTAATGAAAAAAATGGGTGAAAAGGTCTTTTATCAAAATTTGATTTTAAGCCTGTAGGGTTGTTAGATCCTGTTTGATGAAGAAATAATAAATGTAAAATTACTAATGCTGCAATTACAAATAGAAATAGAAAATGAAAAGTCAAAAATCGTGTTAAGGAAGGGTTATCTACAGCAAATCCACCTCATACTCATTGTACTAAAAACGTACCCAAGTAAGGGACTGCTGATAGAAGATTAGTAATAATCGTTGAAACACGAAGTTTTTGTTTCTTGGTGAGACAGCACGATTGTCCAACAGTTGCAAGAACACTGTTCTTGTTGATGAGTACATCAAATTGGTTTTCGGCACCAAATTTTTGTGTGATAAATCCACTGGTTCTCATGTGAAAAGTTTTAAAGCTTTCTTTATTCTTCTACACAAGATCATCAATACAAAGATGTTAACGCCATATAGTGGCGTTTTACATTAAAACCAAATTGAAACTGAAACTAGAAGAATTGAACATTATACAAGTACTATTATTATTAAACTAATTATTAAACAGTCCAATTCTTCACATATGTATGTGGTATTAGATGGAGAGGATAGATCAACTAATGAATTGTTAATGATTTTAGCTAAAGGGTGGGTTTTTCGTAATGATTTTTTCATAATTTTTTTGTTGTAGTGGTCCAATTTTATAGTTTGTGATGTATGTAATAATGAATAATGCAAGTAGTAAAAAAGCTAATAATAATATATTTAATTTGAAGTTTTGCTGATATAAAGAGTTTATAGTATTTATTACTGGGCTTAATGTTTTATTTTTTGAAGAATTGAGTGTCATCAAACAATAAAAGGATGATTGAAGTTGGGATCATTAATAGAAAAATTTTTTTCATATTAAATATTTCATTTGAGGCTAGAGATGAAATATATGAAAAGAAAATTAGTATTCCCCCCCCAAAAAAAATAAGAATCAGAATATAACCAAATCAAAAGTATTCTTTTAAATAATTTGTAGATGATGCTGTTCAGATTGTTTGTATAATAATTATTATAATTATAGATTCAAGATTTTCTAATATAATTATGTTTGCGATAATTAAAGTTGCTAAAATTATTAATATAGTGAAGATTTCAAGAAATAGTTGAATTAAAATATTAACATTGGAGGTTAAAGTTATCATTTTCTTGATTAATAAATAAATCTTAAGTTTACAAAACTTATGTTTTAATTAAACTATTAGTAATTTATGGATTTTTAATTTGTAGGGGTTATATTTGAAATTTTATATCCAAATAAAGCATATAATAATTATATTGCTGAGTTTGGAGGTTATAACACTAGATCTTTACTCTTTATTATATTTAACATTTCTGAGTTTTGGAAGAAGGGATAGTGTTTATAATTTTTTTAGGGTTCTCAGTAAGTGAGGGAAGAGTTGGCCTAAGTTTATTAGTAATATTTGTTCGTTCATATAGTAGTGATTTTTTTAGAAATTTTTCTTCTTTATGATGTTAATTTTACCTATGTTAGGTTTAATACTAATCAAATTTATTGTTAATTGATCTATTGTCTTTTGTTTTTTAATGTTTCTTACTTTTATATTTTTTTTGATAGGTTATTATGAGTTATCTATTTGGGGGAGCAGATTCTTTTTTTCTTTGGATAGATTAAGATGAAGATTGACTCTTCTTAGAGTTTGAATTACATCTTTGATACTTTTGGCCAGTTATAGGACTTAAATAGACTAAAAAGAATTTTTTTTATTAATATAGTTGTTTTATTATGCTTATTCTTATGTTTAACTTTTATGATTCTTGATTATATTTATTAGTAATGGGTTGAGGGTACCAACCTGAACGTCTTTAGGCTGGGTTATATTTATTATCTGGGTTATATCTCTTCCTCTATTAATTTCTTATATATGTATATTTGGCTGAGAAGAGAGAGGTTTTTATGGTGTTTATTTTTATGCAGTTATGACAATGTAATATTATTAGTTGGTTTGATTTTTATATTTTTAATTAAAATACCAATATTTACTGTTCATCTGTGATTTCCTAAAGCCCATGTTGAAGCTACTATTTCCGGTTCTATGATTATAGCTGCAGTATTATTAAAGTTAGGTGGTTATGGTATGTTACGAGTTTTATATATTTTGAAAACTACTTTAATAAAGTTTAATGTAATTTTTATTAGATTGAGTCTTTTAAGATTTTCTTTTGTTAGATTAATTTGCATATGTCAGTCTGATTTAAAATCTTTGATTGTATATTCTTCTGTAGCTCATATAAGTTTAGTAATTTCTGGGTTGATAATTTTTAATGATTGAGGTGTTCGTGGTTCTTTAGCATTAATATTAGGCCATGGTCTTGGCTCATCTGGTTTATTTTGTCCAGCAAATGTAATATATGAACGTTTAAGAAGTCGTAGAATGTTAATTAATAAAGGTCTTTTAATTATATTTCCTGGCGTGTGTTTATAGTGATTTATACTAAGAGTTTGTAATATAGCAGCTCCCCCCCTGTATAAATGTATTGGGGGAGATTAGATTAATAGTTAGAATTGTAGGTTGATTAGGCCATATGTCTATTTTACTTTTTTAGGTTCTTTTTTAATTAGATGCTATACCATTTATATGTATTCCTTGACTCAACATGGTAAGGGTCTCATTTTTAACCCTATAACTAATTGTGATTCTCATAAATTATTATTAATGTTTTATCATTGAATTCCTCTTAATTTTTCTGTATAAGAGTTTGGTGTGTTATTTTGTTTATTTAATTGAATTAGTTTATTAAAATAATAATTTGTGGAGTTAGAGTATGATTTTTATTAAAAAGGATTATTGTATTACTTATAGTTATTATTTGATACTTTTATCTATCTTTTGTTTTATTTTTGGCTTATATAGTTTAATAACGGAGTTGGATATTATTTAGATTGAACTTTATTATTTTATTTGTCTAGTGAATTTTATATATCTTTTGTTTTTGATTGAATATCATTGATGTTTAGTTCTTTTGTATTCTTTATTTCTTCTTGTGTTATGTACTATAGAACAGATTATATGCATAGTGACACAACTAAAAATCGGTTTGCTATTTTGTTTTTTTTAATTGTTGTTTCTATATTTTTAGTTATTATTAGCTATAGATTGGTTTGTTTATTGTTAGGTTGAGATGGGCTAGGGTTAGTTTCTTATTGTTTAGTAATTTATTATCATAATATTCCTTCTTATAATGCTGGAATAATTACTATTTTATCTAATCGAATTGGTGATGCTACCATATTGTTAGCTATATCTTGATTAATAATGAGATCGAATTGAAGTTATATTATATTTTACTCTTGGGGTTTAGATAATAAATGAGTAATTTTCGTATGTTTAGTGGCAGCTTGCACTAAGAGAGCTCAAATTCCCTTTTCTGCTTGGTTACCTGCTACTATGGCTGCACCTACTTCTGTATCTGCATTAGTTTATTCTTCTACTTTAGTTACTGCAGGTGTATATTTATTAATTTGTTTTGGAGATTTTGGGTTGTATTACAATAATATTTATAGTATTTTATGCTTATTTTCTTTATTAACTATATTTATAGCTGGTATTGGGGCTAATTTTGAATTTGATTTGAAAAAAATTATTGCTTTATCCACCTTGAGCCAGTTAGGGTTGATGATGTTTATTTTATGTGTAGGTTTTGTAAAATCGGCTTTTTTTCACCTTTTAACTCATGCGATGTTTAAAGCTTTGTTATTTGTCTGTGCTGGGTCTTTTATTCATACTATATTGGACAATCAGGATATTCGTATATTGGGTGGTTTAATTTATTATTCTCCTGTTATTGGAACTAGACTTGCAGTGGCTAATTATGCTTTATTAGGGTTTCCTTTTTTGGCTGGATTTTATTCTAAGGATTTAATTGCTGAGATGTACTTTTTTGGCTATAGAAATTTTTGTATCTTTCTAATTTTATTAATTTCTATTGGTCTTACGTCTTGCTATTCTATTCGATTAGGTTATTATTCTTTGTGAAAAAATATTAATTGAAGGCCTGATGTTCAGGCTTCTGATTGGGCAAGATTAATAGTTAAGCCTGTTTTAGTATTAACTACTATAGCTGTTTTTTGTGGTAGTTTTATAATGTGATTATTATTTCCCTTGCCTTATGTTTTAGTTTTGGGCCCATCTTTAAAATTATCAACTATTATAAGAGTACTATTTGGAATTTGGCTAGGTTTAGCCATTTCTTGAGGTAAATCTTTTAATGATAGAGAATACGCTGATTTTTTTATATCTATATGGTTTTTAAGAAGATTGAGCAGCCAATTTGTGTCAAATAGTGTTTTAAAACTTGGTGACTATATTACTAATCATTGTGATAAGGGTTGGTTAGAATATTATGGGGTTTATGGAATATACAGTAATTTTATATTGTTAAGTTCTTTAAATCAATGATGACAAAATAATTCTTTTGGGATTTTTTTTTTTTTTACTAGCATGGATTTTTATATTTGTTATTGTTTGTGAATATAGCTTATTAAGAGCATAATTTTTAAGATATTAGGGTGTATATTCTGATAGCTTAGGCTTTTTAACATTGAAGATGTTATGTGAATATTTTACACTATAGAAATGACCAGTAAGATGACAGTATCAACAAATATAAAGTTAGCAGCTTTATTTGATCATCTATAAAAAGAAAACTTCATACGTTTATTAACAGCAAACTACCTATTAGGTTATTATAAATAGATAAAATCTTCTTTCAAGTCGAAATTGAACACATAAATATGATTCAGCTTGCCAATTTTTGATTGCAATACAAACTTTATAATTTAAATATAATCCTAATTACTTCAATCTAAGGCTCCTATTTTTCATTCATAATATAAGCCTAATAATAGTAAGGTAACGAATAATATTGATATATAAAATGTTAATGTTATATTTGAAAATGAAAAAAAATTTGGAATTGGTATAGGTAGGGTAATTTCTACGTCAAACACTAACAAAATAATAGCAATCATGAAAAACCGTAATGAGAATGGTAGTCGAGCTGTTTTGTAAGGGTCAAATCCGCACTCGAAAGGCGATGATTTTTCTCGAACTTTTAGTCTTTTTTTTGATAGAATTGAAGATAAAATTATCAAAATAATTGAAATTAAATAAGTAATTGTAATTAGTGTTGTAATTGTGAATATAATTAAATCTTTTTGGTTGGTAGCCAAATGTACACTAAATACTAAAAAGGTAACCTCCTCAACAATAAATTAAAGTGAATAAAAATAATCAGACTACATCTACAAAGTGTCAATATCATGCTGCTGCTTTAAATCTAAAATGGTATTTAGGTGAAAAATGTATCGCTAGTAACCGTTCAAAGCAGGCGGTGAGGAATAGTGTTCCAAAGATTACATGCATACCCTGAAATCCTGTTGCTATAAAAAATATTGACCCAAATGCTGAGTCTGAAATAGTAAAAGATGCTTCTTTGTATTCGAAGGCTTGTAGGGCTGTAAAATATACACCTAATAGAATTGTAATTAGGAGAGCTTGCTTAGCTTGAGTATAATTTCCTTCTATTAATCTATAATGTGCTCAAGTTACTGATACTCCTGATGATAATAAAATGGCTGTATTTAGAAGTGGAATTTGAAATGGGTTAAATAGAGTTACTCCTGCAGGGGGTCAAGTTGATCTGATTTCTATTGTGGGCGATATTCTTCTGTGAAAAAACGCCTAAAAAAAGAAACAAAAATAAGAACTTCAGAAGTAATAAATAAAACTATTCCTCAGCGTAAACCTGTATATATTAAATTTGTATGATGTCCCTGAAATGTACCTTCCTGTGAAATGTCTCGTCATCTTTGAATTATTATAATGATTAAGATTATATTTCCTAAAAATAATAATATAAGGGAGGCTTTGTGAAATATAAAGACTATATTGTAGGTTGAAATAAGTGCACCTATTGCTCTTGCAACTGGTCCAGGTCTTTGATCTACAATGCGAAAAGGATGATTTGTCATAAGTTACTTCTCTTGAATAACGTACAGAAAAAATTGTAAATACATATGATTGAATAATAGCTACTGCTGTTTCTAATAATATTAATAATAAAATTTGAGATGAAATTAACAAGATTAGAATTAATCGTTGCAGGTCAGGTCCTTGGTTTCCTAATAATGTTAGTGGAAGGTGACCTGCAATTATGTTTGCTGCTAATCGGATTGATAATGTGATTGAGCGGTTAATATTACTAATAGTTTCAATCAAATTTATAAATGGTATCAAATATGAAGGTGTACCTTGGGAGACTAAATGTGCAAATATATGATTACATTTATTAATTCATCCAAATAATATGAAAGAGAATCACAATGTAAGAGCTATTGTTAAAGTTAACAGTATATGTGCTGTACTAGTAATTAGATTATTATCTATAATAAACATTATAATTGATACAAATATTACAGTAGGAATTTTAGATTTTAGATGTATTTTTATTTCTGCTCTTAGAGCGCCAAATAGATTGTGGAATATAATAGAAATACGAGAGGGAGTGTTTCAATAATTAACAATAAAAATGAATAAGAAGGATAATGATCTTATTCAGTTTAATTTTATATTAAACAGAGAAGATGTAGGATCAAATACAGAAAATAAATTAGTTATCATTTTAAATTTATATTAGAAATTTCAATGTTTTCTGTTTTTTTAGGAATATTATTGGTGTTTGAAGGGTAAATAATGATTATAATAAATATAATTAGAAATGTAAATAATAAATATAATAATATTCAAGATATTGGAGCTATTTGAGGTATATACTATTGTTACTTTAATTTGACATTTTAATATTATATTTTAACTAATAGTATAATTAACTAAATGTAATTTAAGAAATTTTATAAAAAGAAAACGCTTTTTCATGGCCAAATAGAAAATATAAATCATACATACGCTCTTGACGAATCAAATGGTCTTGCTTCTTTGGATATGGGCCCGTTGATCTTCTGCCGATGTTTGTGGCTCAAATTGGAATCTTCGAACGTGTTCGCGTTATTTTTGTGGATAATACCAACTGAATTTTATGGGAAAACTTTCATTATTTAAGTTGGGTCACAACTGTGATAACTTTCATTAAAAAGCCTCGGTTTTCGAGCAAAATTAAAGTTGTAACTTCTGCACCAAGAATAGAAAAAAAGAAATAAAAGTTTAACTAAAAGAATTTAATGTTTCCATCATGACAGACGCCCGTAAGCCAGACATGAATAGCAAAAGGGTTGCTATCACTCAGATTACAAAGATCCAACCCCGTCACGTACGCTTCGGTATGCCCGCATATGAGAGGGCAGAAATTGGAAAAAATGATGGTGCAAGATCCCAGAGAACAATGAATCTCTCAAAATTACAAATTCTCTCGTTCGGGAAGGGGTTTGGAAACGACCAATCGGCAATTGATAATTTCGTCAGAGATCTGAAATTAAAGCTAAAAGCTTGTTTCTAGACTCTCGAATAGGCGCCAATTCACCTAACACCCACCTGCAACTCTAAATGTGCGGGTGTTGCATGGTAGAGGGTCTTTGGTCAGCTTTCTGCTGCTCTTAATTGCCGTTGGGGTAAACATTCCTCCCAGGGCGTCTTTGATCTCACCCCCGTGATTCCTTCTCCTTTCCAAGCTGGCTCGCATCCTTTCGCCAGTAATAATTTACAAAAAGCTTCTAGCTGCCTCAAATAAAAGGGTCAATCCCTAATGGCTTATCCCACAGGTCCCGCCATCTTTATTCAGAAAAAAGAGATGGATGCTAAGAGCATTCCAAGCTCATGCAATAAACAACTTGAAAAGAGAAGGAGACATTTCTTCAGACAAAACAGAGATTCTAAAATACAACAAAATTATCTATCCAATTCTAGAATTTTAATAAAAGAGGGATAAATTCTCCTCTGTAACTCATCTTTAGTTCAATAATGCTCAAATAAGCAATTAAATGTTGGTAGTAGGCAGAAATAAGAATAAATTAATATTCAGAATGCTATACTCATTTAAATAAGCATGATAATAAACTGGGACTCCACATTGGCCCCCATCTTTTAAGAAATGGCTTTCCTTTGAAATCATTTCTTCCTATTTCCTCGTTGTCTTCAGCCTGCCTCTGCTTCGGAATGTCTGTCACAAGAGCAGTATGTTTACCTTTAGACCATGATAAAAGCTATCTTACTTTATATAATGATTAATATGTGATCTTTAAAATAATTGTTATGTAATAGCAAATAAGTTTGTAATATAAAATACAGGAGAGTAAATATGTAATGATTTTTGAAAAAATTCAAAGTCTAGAAATATTTATGCTAATTATGGATAACATAACATTACTAAAAGAAAGGATTCAAAATGATTATAGTAAACATTAGATAGGATACAAGGTTCCAATTAAAAAATAGTAATGAATAAGATTTGTTAAAAGTATCAGGTTAAACTTCCTAATAACCTATTTCAGGTAGGCTTGAGGATACCATTGTTGATAACTCTTGTTGTACAAACTTTGCCTTGCAATATTGGTCATGAGATATATGTAAAAAATAGGCCTTGCCATAACCGTGAATATAGACTGTGTTTCTCGATAATTATTAATTTTCCGAAATCTAATATAGAAAATAAAGGTTTGAAGGTCAGGTATGCAAAATTTCATCACTATCGGAATAAAACTGTAGATTTGTATAAGAAACAAACACACCCACAAACAACATCCTACACATAGAAGAAGAAGGATGTTTGTTTCTTTGTGGGTTTGTTTGTGGGTTTGTTTGTTTGTTTGTTTCTTTTTTATACAAATCTACAGTTGTATTCTGATCTTGATAAAATTTCTCAGACATGATGTTCAAAGAATGAAGAAGGTCTTCCTCAGATTTCCAAAAAATAATAATTTTTGATAAAAAAAATCGATGGTTTTGGCAGGGCATATTAAGGAGAAATATCTCATGACCAAAAATGCAAGACAAAGTTTGTGCAACAATAGGTATAAACAATGGAATCAACATGAAATTCACAAACACTCTGCACAGACCAACAATATATATCTCATAACCAAAATGCAAGGAAAACTTTGTTTAACAATAGATAAATTTCAATTTGTAACATTGCATAGAGTTCCTGTTATTCAGGATTTTCCTAGAAAAGAGATTTCTTAGTACTTAACAATTTCCTGAAAATCTTTAAAAATGATCAGTAACTGGAGTTAATGGAGTGTTGGCAGACTTGAGAAAGCGTAAAAAGTCGACAGAGGAAGCACTCCTTTAGAGCCGTATCAATAAGAATGTCAATAGAAGAATCGGCTATCGATAAATAACACAAAGAGATAAATGGCCAGGTTTTGCTGCAAGACATCGAGAAAAAAAAGGGACATCTACGAACATCAAGTGTACATTTAAGGTAAGATTATGCGAGTAAGAACTATTAGACTAGCAGTGGCATCCTTTGAAAGGTCCATCAATTGTGAGCCTTTAAAAAAAATTATATCAAATATTCATTAAGAATCTTTAATGCATTAATTCTAAGCGTTTTCATGTGTTTATTTTTAAGATATTTCAAAATGACTTTCTAGGGCAAGAAATTCTAAGAGCAACTACGTCCCAGCAAATAAACTTGAGTCTAATGCATCTGGTGATGCTCTGCTGTGGTGAGGCAATTTAAGAAGAATTTAGATAATGTCCCGGTATACACCTAGACTTCCCATTTCCCTAAACCAGCGATAGGCACGTAGTGTTCTTAATGGTCTCATTGCGCAAATCACCAATAACAATAAGCAAAAATTTATTCAAAGAATTATCACTACGAATATAAATCGATGATGCAATGACAGAACATTCGTTTCCAAGAATTATAAACAATGAACAGGAAATGGATGTAATAGACATATAGATAAGGCAGTCTCACGCGATGAGGCAAAGCAGGTACACGTGTCTTCCTTCAGCTCTTAACAAGCACTCAGACGATTGGGAAAACAGTGTGATTTCTTTGTGTGTGCGTGTTGTAACGTACCGCTACCTTCCCTGTTTTAATAGAATATTTTTTTTTGTGCCTAATTCTTACAAAAATTCCTTCTCTCCTTTCGGTGTCACTTTACGCGAACCCTTCCGATTCCTTTCTATTATTTCGCACCTCGTCGACATTCCTAGTGTCGGTCGCATGTACCTTTTCCTTTTGACTATTGTAACTCCAATGTTCGACAGTATGGAAACTACTGATCAAATGCTTTACTATTTTTAAAGGAGGTTACTGTGGTCCCCCTCCTTGTTTTTTCAAAGGGATTACTCGACACGTTCGGTTAGGGTCAGTTGGTAGGTTAATGATATTTTGCTCGGAAAGTTAAATGTTTCAATTTTTTCTTCGCGTCAATTCTCTTTTTTTTTTTCTTGGGACTTATTTTTAATTACCATTAAAAAACGAGATCCCCCATGTCTTACGACTTCGATTGGGACGTCACTCGTCTTAGGTTATTATCCCTAGAGAGAATTCCGGTTGATCGCTTGAGGTTTTTTTATTATATTAATTTTTCTGACAAAGCGTTTAGTTAAGCGTTTTGAGTTGTTAAGTATTCCTTAATCCGTTTATTGGAATCGTTTCGTGCGTAAGCTCGGTATCTTCTCTCTTCATCATTTGTCAAATCCGCATCTTTTAAAACTTATGTTTCTCCGAAAGGCTTTTTTCTATACAGGTTTCGCTAATTAATGGCAACTTTCTCTTTGTTGCGTCTTATAATTTTTTTCTAGAACGCACTTTCCTGAATTATTAATATGAGAAATCTATGCCTGTTGCCGTTTAGTTTTTATTGCGTTTTGACTTTATTAAGTATTTAATTTCTAAAACATAGTTTAAGCCTCTTATTTTTTTTTAACAAGAAATATAATTTTCATTAATTATTTTTTCTTTCTCGGAGGTTCATCGTTAACTCTATTGTTAAAAGTTTTGCGCTTCTCTTTGTTCCTATTGTTCAGATGACGTTGTATTGAACAGCTCGTTTTCTTGGAGTAACTATGTGTTTTCATTTCTAAGAACTCAGATAGTCTGTCGCGCGGGTCTTGTTATTTAAATTTTTCGGTTCTGGTAGGTTTCGTAATAATTTAAAAAAGTATGTTTAGACAGTTTCAGCTCGATCTCTGAGGAAGCAACATCGGCTCTTCTGTCAGCTCTAGGAAGAAGAGATGGCTATGCAGTTAGAAGATTTTTGTTGTTTTTGTTGTCGAATCTTTGGTTAAGATTCCACCAAGTCGAATCCAATGTGCCTGCGGGACTTGGTTGTGTGTAGTCTTCTAATATGATGTCGACTGTTGTTTTTTTGCCATTTTTATATTCGTTCTCATGCTGACTTAGTGGTTGATTGAACTTCAGTTATTCTTCGGATTGCCTAACGGTTTCATTTATATGGACTTAGGCGTGATTCGCCTCGTCCAAGATAACATGTGTCCATCACGATTCCGGAGCTGATCCTTTCTTAAAGCCGTGTCCAGATTGACTAGCTTGTTCGACGTTAGACTTAGATCTGTACAGAAACCCTCGTCATGCAACGTATTAGTCTACTACGAGAAACAAGTCCTTCTGATGAAATTCTATTGTCTATGTTAAGATTTCACAGTTGTGTTTGAAAGAATTCCTTTAATTTTTTTTTGACTTTATTTTAGCTTATGAATTTCTAATAACTTACGTTCCTTTTTAGTGCTGTCTAGAGATCACTAAATGAAAACTTATTATTCTTTGTGATGCGATTTTAATTTTTTTTTATTTTCTTCAGGACCTCATCCATGTTGTCCCGTCATGCCCAATCAGTGCCTTTCGTTATGTGTATCCGCTCTTCTGCCCGTCTTGTCCTTCCCTCCCGTATTGATCCTCCCCTTGCTGTCTTCTCCGTTGTGTTTAATTTAGCATATTTTTGTTATTCGTCCTTTTGATGCCTGGTGGAAGAGGTCCATGGTTTGTTGGTTATTATTACTTTAACCATTACCTTCTAAATTTTTTGTGAAGATGTTTGTATTTAAGTTTTTATTTAATTATTTTTTTTTGTGTCCCCTAAGAGTTTAAGAAAATTTAATTTTTTTTTATTTCCAATTTATACTTTTCGGCTATTTTGCTGTCACTTGTTTTCTATTTGCAGTTCGAGCAACGTATCATCGTCATTTAGTTGTTTGAACATTGATTTTGTCTCGAGACCTTCTTTTCATATTCAATGGTGTCAACAAGTCCTTTTCATCGTGGAACTTTGAATTTCTCCTTTACCTGAAGTGTCTTCTGCGTGTCACTTCATTTCTCTCGTCGTTCAAGCCTACACTGTTGGAATTATTCACTCGATTGCTTCGAACCTGTTATTATCAGTATCTCCCTCGTTTTTGACAGCAATAAAAGAAAATATTTATTTGGATTTTTTTTTTTTATTTCTTTGATGTAGTGTAGTCTTGGGGTTGAGAATAACTCGCGATTGTTAATTCAGATTAAAGTAATTTCTAATATTTCTTCTTTCAATTTTTCTCGAAGGAAAGCGTGATCCTTCTGACAATATATCTACCTTTTCTTTGTTAATTGGGGTTAATGTAAGTTTCTTCAGTATCCTTTTTCTATCATTTAGTGAACCTTTTACATCAGTTCTGGGTAATCTATTACTTTTCGCTATTTATCTGGGTTTTAATTTTAATTGTCTCTTTTTTTTTGTAAGGGAATGGTTGCTTCGTTTAAGTATTTTTTACGCATCATTTTTGGGAGTTTTGGCTGTGCGTGCGGGTAAACACGACCCGTCTTTACTAGCACGTTACAGAGTATGTGTGGGGGGGAGGGGTATATATTGTGTGTGTGTGTGTGTGTGAGTGTGTTTACCTACTAGCGTAATTATCCCGGGCAATACGGGGTCCTCTGCTAGTCTTTCTATGTATATAAAAAATTATGTTTGTGGATTGTTTATAAGTTTGTTTGTCGGTTTGTTTGTGGGTTTGTTTGTTTTTTTTTTTATACAAATCTACAGATTTATTCCGAAAATGAAAAAAATTCGCATACATGGCCATCAAATCATGCGGAAGGTCACTGTCAACCTCAGATATCGAAAAAATAATAATTATTGATAAAATATCGATGTTTATGGTTATAGGAGAGCATATGAATGAGAAATAACTAATGACCAATAATGCAGGGCAAAGTTTTTGCAACAATTGTTATCAACAATAGTGTCAACATGCAATTCACAAACACTCTGCAAAGACCAACAATATGTATCTCATGATCAACAATGCAAGCAAAGTTTCTGCAACAGTAGGTATCAACAATGGTGTCAACACGCAATTCGCACAACGCTCGGACCTGCAACAGATATGTCATGACCAACAAAGCAAGGCAAAATTTGTGCAACAATAGGCCCGTCGTGTACTCATCATCAATAGTATCAAGGCGCAATTCACCAAAAACAATAAGCACAAAATGCTGATGCAAGGTGATAGCAACTCATTCTATGAATTATAACAATGAAGATAAAATGATGATGCAATATGGATAATTTTCAATTTGCAGCAATGTATAGGTTTCCTGTTATTCAGGTCAGTTCTTAGAAAAGAGAGTTCTGAGTACTTAATTTCTTGCAAATCTTTAAAAACGCTCATTAACTAGAGATAATGAAGAGTTGGCAAAGTATTGAGAAAGTGTGAAAAGACGACAGAGGAAGCTCGCCTTTAGCTCCATGCTTTATTGTGCAAATGGGAAGCAAGTATATAGAAGATACGGCGACCGCTAAACTGCACAAAGTGAAAAATTGCCAAGTTTTCAACAACATCAAGTATACATCTGAAGTTAGATTACGTGAGTAAGATTACGTGATAAATTAATAAATCAATCAATGATAATTATTGATAAAAAAATCGATATTCATAGGTAATGCTGGGCATATTAATGAAATAACTCTCAAGACCAACAATGCTAAGCAATGTTTGTGCAACAATAGGTCTCATGGCGCATCTCACCAATAACAATAGGCAAAAAATTATTCAAAGAATTATATCAATGAACATAAAATGATGATGCAATGACAGAACATTGTTTTCCAAGACTTATTACCAAGGATCAAAAAATGGATATAATAGATCATATTGTTAGGGCAAGGGAGATACAAGTGTCTACCTTCAGCTCCTTAGCAAGCGTTCAGACGATTGGAAAAGTGTGTGTTTCTTTGTGTGTGTGTTGTTTACCTACTAGCGTAATGATCTTGGGTCCTCTGCTAGTCTTTCTATATATATAAAGAAGGATGTTTGTTTGTGGGTTTGTATATGGGTTTGTTTGTGGGTTTGTTTGTTGGTTTATTTGTGGGTTTGTTTGTGTGTTTATTTGTCGGTTTTTTTGTGGGTTTATTTGCGGGTTTGTGGGTTTGTTTTTTAACAAATCTACAGCTTTATTCCGATCTTGAAAAAATTTTTAATACATGACTTTCAAAGCATGACAAAGGTCACTGTCTACCTCAGATTTTTGGAAAAATAATAATTATTGATAAAAAATCGATATTCATTGGTAATGCTGGGCATAAAATTGAGAAAACTCTCATGACCAACAATGCTAAGCAAATTTTGTGCAACAATTAGCCCGTCATGTTCTCAATGGTCTCATTGTGGAATTCACCAATAACAATAGGCAAAGAATTATTCAAAGAATTATATCAATGAACATAAAATGATGATGCAAGGACAGAACATTGGTTTCCAAGAATTATAACAATGAATATAAAATGATGATGCAATGAGAGAACATTCGTTTCCAAGACTTATTACTAATGAAAAGAAAATGGATATAATAGATCATATTGTTAGGGCAAGGGAGGTACACGTGTCTTCCTTCAGCTCCCTAGCAAGCGTTCAGACGATTGGAAAAGTGTGTGTGTTTCTTTGTGTGTGTGGTGTTTACCTACTAGCATAATTATCCCAGGTCTTCTGCTAGTCTTCCTATATATATATAGATGTTTGTCTGTGTGTTTGTTTGTGGGTTTAATTGTGGGTTTTTTGTGGGTTTATTTGAGGGTTTGTGGGTTTGTTTTTTAACAAATCTACAGCTTTATTCCAATCTTGATTAAATTTTTCATACATGACCTTCAAAGCATGACGAAGGTCACTGTCGACCTCAGCTCTTTGAAAAAATAATAATTTTTGATAAAAAATCGATATTCATGGGTAATGCTGGGCTTATTAATGAGAAAACGATAATGACCAACAATGCTAAGCAAAGTTTGTGCAACAATAGGACCGTTGTGTTCTCAATGATCTCATTGCGCAATTCGCTAATAACAATGAGCAAAGTATTATTCAAAGAATTATATCAATGAACATAAAATGATGATGCAATGACAGAACATTGGTTTCCAAGAATTATAACAATGAACATAAAATGATGATGCAATGACAGAACATTCGTTTCCAAGACTTATTACCAATGAACAGAACATGGATATAATAGCTTATATTATTAGGGCAAGGGAGGTACACGTGTCTTCCTTCAGCGTTCAGACGATTGGAAAAGTGTGTGTGTTTCTTTGTGTGTTAACCTACTAGCGTAATTATCCCAGGTCCTCTACTAGTCTTTCTATATATATAAAAAAGTTGTTTGTTTGTGGGTTTGTTTGTGGGTTTTTTGTGGGTATATTTGTGGGTTTGTGGGTTACTTTTTTAACAAATCTACAGTTTTATTCCGATCTTGATAAAATTTTTCATACATGACCTTCAAAGAGCATGCCGAGGGTCACTGTCTACCTCAGATTTTTGAAAAAATAATAAACTGATAAAAAATCGATATTCATGAGTAATGCTGGGCATATTAATAAAAAAACTCTCATGACCAACAATGCTAAGCAAAGCTTGTGCAACTATAGGCCCGTCGTGTTCTCAATGGTCTCATTGCGCAGTTCACCAATAACAATAGGCAAAGAATTATTCAAAGAATTATATCAATGAACATAAAATGATGATGCAATGAGAGAACATTGTTTTCCAAGACTTATTACCAATGAACAGAAAATGGATATAATAGATCATATTGTTAAGGCAAGGGAGGTATACGTGTCTTCCTTCAGCTCCCTGGCAAGCGTTCAGACTATTGGAAAAGTGTGTGTGTTTCTTTGTGTGTGTGGTGTTTACCTTCTAGCATAATTATCTAGGGTCCTCTGCTAGTCTTTCTATTAATATAAAGAAAGATGTTTGTTTGCGCGTTTGTTTGTGGGTTTATTTGTAGGTTTGTTTGTGGGATTATTTCTGGGTTTTTTTGTGGGTTTATTTGTGGGGTGGGTTTGTTTTTTAACAAATCTACAGCTTTATTCCGATCTTGATAAAATTTTTCATACATGACCTTCAAAGCATGACGAAGGTCACTGTCTACCTCAACTTTTTGAATAAATAATAATTATTGATAAAAAATCGATATTTATGGGCAATGCTGGGCTTATTAATGAGAAAACTTTCATGACCAACAATGCTAAGCAAAGTTTGTGCAACAATAGGCCCGTCATGTTCTCAATGGTCTCATTGTGCAATTCACTAATAACAATGAGCAAAGTATTATTCAAAGAATTATATCAATGAACATAAAATGATGATGCAATGACAGAACATTGGTTTCCAAGAATTATAACCAAAAACATAAAATGATGATGTAATGACAGAACATTCGTTTCTAAGATATATTACCAATGTACAGAAAATGGATATATTAGATCATATTGTTAGGGCAAGGGATATACACGTGTCTTCCTTCAGCTCCGTAGCAAGCGTTTAGACGATTGGAAAAGTGTGTGTGTTTCTTTGTGTGTGTGTGGTATCTACCTACTAGCATAATTATCCTGGGTCCTCTGCTAGTAGTCTGCTATATATATATATATATAGAAGGATGTTTGTTTGTGGGTTTGTTTGTGGGTTTGTTTGTGGGTTTATTAGTGGGTTTGTTTGTGGGTGTATTTGTGGGTTTTTGGGTTTGTTATTTAACAAATCTACAGCTTTATTCTGATCTTGATAAAATTTTTCATACATGACCGTCAAAGTTCATGCCAAAGGTCACTGTCTACCTCAGATTTTTGAAAAAATAATAAATTGATAAAAAATCGATATTCATGGGTAATGCTGGGCATATTAATGAGAAAACTCTCATGACCAACAGTGCTAAGCAAAGTTTGTTCAACAATAGTCCCGTCGTGTTCTCAATGGTCTCATTCTGCAATTCACCAATGACAATGAGCAAAGTATTATTCAAAAAATTATATCAATGAATATAAAATGATGATGCAATGACAGAACATTCGTTTTCAAGACTTATTACCAATGAACAGAAAATGGATATAATAGATCATATTGTTAGGTCAAAGGGGTACACGTGTCTTCCTTCAGCTCCGTAGCAAGCGTTTAGACGATTGAAAAAGTGTGTGTGTTTTTTTGTGTGTGTGTGGTGTCTACCTACTAGCATATTTATCCTGGGTCCTCTGCTAGTCGTCTGCTATATATATATAGAAGAATGTTTGTTTGTAGGTTTGTTTGTGGGTTTGTTTGTGGGTTTATTTGTGGGTATGTTTGTGGGTTTATTTGTGGGTTTGTTTGTGGGTTTATTTGTGGGTTTGTTAGTGGGTTTGTTTGTGGGTTTATTTGTGGGTTTGTTTGTTTGTTTTTTATACAAATCTACAGTTCTATTCTGATCTTAATAAAATTTCGCTTAAATGACTTTCAAAGCATGAGGAAGGTCTTTGTCTACCTCATATTTTGAAAAGATAATAATTATTGCAAAAGATCAATATTTATTGTTTTGGCAAGGCATATTATTAGGAAATATCTCATGACCAACAATAAATACCTCATGACCAACAATGCAAAGAAAAAGAATAATAGTGTTTTTTCAATAATAATAATATCAATAATAATAATAATAATAATAATAATAATAATAATAATAATAATAATAATAATAATAATAACTAGCTGGTAATAACTAGCTGGCAGCCCATGCTTCGCAACGGAGTGTTACAGAATCTTATTACGTAACAGGATACCGGCATCACTTCCTAGAGAGCAAGCCTGTACAAGGAATCGTCATACATCATAAAAAGTCAGACTTTAGGGCTTATTTTTGGTAGATATACAATTAACATTGACTATATATGATGTAACAATGTATGACATTTCCATGTAAAGGCAACACCTCCTAGAAAGAAGGCCTGCAGACACTGTTACATTATCAAGCAGCCAAATTTAGGTCTTATTATTCGAAGAAATATGAATTAAACTAGCCTCTTGATGATGATGTAATAATGTATACACTTTTTGTCCGCAGGCCTTTTCTCTAGTAGGTATTGATATAGGCCTTTTTTCTAATAAGTGTTAGTACCAATATTGTGGAAAAGTGTAAGAATAACATTGCAAATTAATAACCAATATTTGTTGTACGTGTTTTGGACACTATACGAAAGAAATTTATTGCAACAATCTACATTATATAACAATACATGAATTTAATTATTTGGGCGATACTTCTTTCTAGATCACATTTTAGTGAAAACTCTGTGGACTTTCTTCAAGTTGCCTTGATCGTCACTTGCAAATACTTTTATCCTAACTGTCTCAAACGATATTTTTCTTGAAAATGCAAGGTAAAGTTGGCCATGACTGAATATCGGAGTTGGCAAGTAAATGCCAAGTGAATCCTGTATTTGCCCGTGGCTTTTTTTGATCCTTATTGCAAAAAAATTTCTCAATGGAAATTGTTTTCTTCTTAATATAAACGGAAGATCAGGGTCACTTGGTGTACGAATGACTCTTAGAATAAATACTCTGGTACCTTTAAAAGATCCTGTTACTATTTCACAGTCAATGACTCTTGACATTATTTGCATTACAATCATTCTTGTGCCATTGCAATACCTCTTGTGGAGTCAAGGTTTCTTACTAGCATGATACAGCACCAACTTTCAAGTTAAGTCTATGAGAAGGCATACGTCTCACAGGGGGGTAAGCTGTTTAAGAACTCTGTAGGATAGTTTTTCACCTCCTTGGCAATTGCAGTATCTTCCTGAATTGAATCTATGCTCGTGTAGCATTTCAAGTCAGACAGAATTCGTTTAAGGACATTTTCATACAGTTGAAGAGACTCATGGTTTTTTGGAGTCAAGATTACATGATATGCAATGGTGTTATCCTCAGGTTGGATAAGTTGTCCAAACCATTTTCTAAGTTGGATAGCTCTAATTTTTTCTCCTTCTAACCTAGGCTATCTCCAAGTTTTAAAAGCCAATCGGAGAAGCCTCTGTGTTCTTGTGGAACATTCTTGTCATTTGCACGATCTGAACATCTTTCTAACATTTAATATTCTTCATGGATGACGAAGTTATCTCAGTTCTACTCCAATGTGGAACAACAGGGAGAATTTGTCTAATGTATCCATTGAAAGAAACACGGCACCGAAAAATAGTGAAGGGACTTAAGCAAGTTCAGCAAAAAGTTCCCTGTAGAGTATGTTAACAACATATGCAACATGATGTCAGGCCATAGGTGCTTCATCCCAAATGATGACCTTTGCTTTCTTCAGTTCTTTGCTTCAAGACATTGAGAGAAGATTGGGAATTATAACAGTATCAAGTGTATATCTAAGGTAAGAATACGTGAGTAAAAAATAGGAACATCCTTTGAGTAGTCCTTGCATTGTGAGCCTTCGAAAATTTATTTTCTTATCTTCTAAAAGTAGTTTACTGTAACAATTCTAAGCGTTTTCATGTGTTTATTTTTTATATGTTGCAAAATTTAATCCCCCAAAAAAGCGCGACATACGCTGAGGTTGTCACCTAAAAATATATTTTGACTTTTTTCTGTGGAAAAGCGTATATTTTGGAGACTTAGATGCTGATAATGCGATGATTGGACGTTCCTTTCCAAGAATTAATAACTATGGGCATAAAATGATGATGCATTGACAGAACATTACTAAGCAGCATCTATTGATGAGGCAAAGGAGTCACATGCATCTCCCTTAGGCTCCCTGTCATACATCCAGACGACTGGCAAAAATTTATGTATCTGGAAAGAAGAGAAAAAGAACAATTTTGGTCCTATAAACTCTGCAACTAAAACATAAATGCGCAACACCGGGTCTTTTGCTAGTATATCTACCTATATATATGTAAAGAAGGATGTTTCTTTGTTTGTGGGTGTGTGGGTAAGTTTTGGGTTTGTTTATGGGTTTGTTTGTTCGGATTTTATACGAATCTACGGTTTTATTCCGATCTTGATAAAATTTCGCATACATGACCTTCAAAGCATGAGAATGGTCACTGTGCACTTCAGATTTCAAAAAATGATAACTATTGATAAAAAATCGATATTCATGGTTATTGAAGGGCATATTAATGAGAAATATATCATGACCAACAATGCAAGTTAAAGTTTGTGCAACAATATTTATCAACAATGGTATCATCACGCAATTCACAAACACACTACACAGACCAACCAATTGATATCTAAAGACCAATAATGAAAATAAAATTGTGCAACAATAGGCCCGTCGTGTTCTCAATGTTCTGAATGCGCAATTCACCAATGACAATGAGCACAAAATGGTTAGAATTATAACAATGATTATAAAGTGATGATGCAATAACAGAACGTTCGTTTCCAAGAATTATAACAATGAACATAAAATTTTGATGCAATGACAGAACATTCGTTTCCAAGAATTATTAACAATGAACAGAAAATAGATATAATAGACGCTATAGATAGGGCAGTCTCTCTCAATGAGGCAAAGGAGGTAGCTAAACGTGTTTACCTAACAAGCATTCAGACGATTGGGAAAAGTGTGTGTGTTCCATTGTGTATGAGTGTGTGTGTGTGTGTGTGTGTGTGTGTGTGTGTGTGTGTGTGTGTGTGT
>JAHWFO010011717.1:554732-571566 GCA_023313115.1 Rhysida immarginata | reverse complement strand
TGTGTGTGTGTGTGTGTGTGTGTGTGTGTGTGTGTGTGTGTGTGTGTATGTGTGTGTGTGCGTGCTGTAACGACCAGTCTCAGCGTTACAATTTTGTTTTTCTCCTCTTTTCACAACCCCCCCCCTCTCCTTTTGGTCTCGTGCTATCTGGACCGAGAGTTAAGTTAGACATGACGAAATTGTTTTGTGAAAACTGATTGTCGACATAGATGGTCCTTCTGTTGAGAAAACGTGTACACAATGGTCGAAATCAAAAATGTTTCGAAAACAAATGAGTTTTGTTGTACGAGCTGCTGGTCGTTAAAAAAGGAAAAGAAGATAAGGAAAATTGAAGGGTAGAACGATGGCCGCCATCAGACGAGACGGCAAAAAACAGGAGGCGACTACGATGGAGGCGATTCGGAACCCGGAGTCAGTCTTCCTCGTAATCCTTTTCTACTCAGAGGTTTTAAAGAAAACTTTCCTTCCTAGTACACGGTGATCAACGTAGTAGTTCAAAATCCGACGTTGGTATTGATGTTTGAGAAGTAAAAAGGTTATGAAGATAAGAATGACATACTTAACTTCGAACCGCAAAGATGTGATAGAAAACAAGACGTTCTGGGTATTATACATAGTAATTGGGCCATACGGTCTAAAATCTTTTTTTTGTTAGATTTTTTTGCTATCCCTATTTCCACAGAGATTAAAGAACTATTGATCGAGAATTGTAGCAGTGGATAAATCGCTTTTCCATGGGATACAACGCAGAGTCTCACCACGCATAATTTCTTCAAGCTGAGGATGTGCTATTCCCGCAGAGAAATCACGCGTCGCAAGAAGAGTGTGATGATGACTAAGAATGTGTTAGTTCCATAAGATTTAGCCTTAAGGCTTTAGCGCAGTAAGAATCCCACTAACACATTCAAATCCGTTTGTTCTTTGCGGATTTGAGTTTTCCCTTCCCCTGGCCCGTTATTATTAGCCTAGTGTTAGTTTCCTTTCCTTTCCTTTCCTTACTGTTGCTTACTTCTGGCAAGAATGTTTAAGATAAAACAATAAAATGACTATGATTCGTCATCACGACTTGTTTAACATTATAACTAGTATAAATAACAATTGCTGAAAAGAATAACAATAAGAAGATTAAAAGGAGAAAAATATAATAAAGAAATTGATGGAAGAGAATAATTCTATTTAGAGAACTAAAATACTTACCAGTAATTTTGTGTAAACGTCTTGTTGGACTCTAAGATGATGACGCGCGATTTAAAACGTATTGCGAACGACGAAAGTGACGCTTAAAGCTAAAAGGAAAAATTTTGTGTTTAATTTGTTGGTATTTACCTGAGAAGATCTCGCAAATTTGTTAAATTGAATGAATTATTTAGAAGTGAATTTAATAAATAATTTTTTTTTCTGAACGCCCGGAGGTGAAAGACGAACGATTCGCTGATGTAGAGACACTGAAATATTAGTAGTTCAGTTCTAAGGCATATTAAGGGATATTTCTCTAGCCAATTGTAAACTTCTATAGTAGTCGAAATTTCTGCAATAAAGCCCCGGTTTTTTGTCAGACATAGTTGTCTCTAAGCAAATCTTAACTTATTTTCAGACCAGATGATCCAATCGTATATGTTAGTCTTGTCCTTTTCTTTCAACCTTTGAAAGCTTAAGAAGAAGTTAAGTATTGGGGTTTATTGATATTTTGAATAATATAATCATTTTTAACTAAGAACTCGAAATCTTCTTATTAATGATTCTGTTGTTTTGTTCCCTGTTTAGGAAGAGCTCCGTACGGGGGAGTGTTCAATCGATCAAGAAAGAGAACCTCACCTTTTTTTGCCCGTTACAGTGCATGCGGGTGTGTGTGTGTGTTTATCTTGGGCAATGCTGGGTCCTATGTTAGTTTTGTATATATATAAAGAAGGATATTTATTTGTGGGTTTGTATGTGGGTTTGTTTTTTTGTTTTTTATACAAATCTACAGTTTTTTCCCGATGATGATGAAATTTTGCACCCTTGAAAAAATAATAATTATTGAGAAAGAATCGATATTCATGGTTATATCTGAGGGCATATAACTGAGAAGTATCTCATGACCAATAATGCAAGGCAACGTTTCTGCTACAATACTTTTCAACCATTTTATGAACACGCAATCACTAACACTCTACACGGACCAAGAATTAATATCTCATGACCAACAATGCAAAGAAAAGTTTGTGCAACAATAGGTTTGTGTAAAAGCAATGGTGTCGACACGCAATGCACCAACTCTATGCAAGGATCAATAATACATATTTCATGACCGCTTCTTCTTTTAAAAGAGAATTTTTTTTATTAGCCGCTGATTTCGTAGATATAAGCGACTTTAAATAGGCCGGAGACAAGAAAATTTTAACAAGTTTAACGTTGTGCCTGAAGAATAAGAATAAAGCTATCAGTAAACCATGGAGTGCAAAGTTTGTGCAATATAGATAATTTTCATTTTGTAACAATGCATAGAATTCCAGTCATTCAGACTTTTCTTAGAAAATATACTTCTTAGTTCCTAACAATTTCATGAAAATCTTTAAAAACGATCAGTAACTGGAGAAAATGGAGAGTTAGCAGTCTATTCAAAAAGAGGGGAAATACGACAGATGAAGCACTCTTTTGAGCAAATGGTAAATAAAAGAATCGGTGACCTCTAAACTACAAAAAGTGAAGAATGGCCAAGTTTTGTTTCAAGACATCGAGAGACGAGTGGGAATTGCACCAACATCAAGTGTATATCTAAGGTAAGATTACCTCAGTAAAAAATTATTTTGACTAGCAGGAGCACCCTTGGAGAGGTTCATCCATTGTGAGATTTTTAAAAATACTTTTTAATTTTCTAAAAGAATTTTACTGTTATAATTCAATGCGCTTTCATGTGCTTATGTGTAAGATTTTTGCAAAATATAATCCAAAATAAAAACCTGTCCCAGTTATGCCGGGGTTATCACTTAGCTTATTTGGTTGCACACTGGATCCAAACTTTTCATACATTTTGACTATATTCTGTGGGAATGTGTATATTTTGGAAAAGTAGATGCATATAATGCGATGATTGAACATTCGTTTCCAAGAAATAATAATTATGGACATTTAAAACATCTGAAATAGAACAAGAGGGCTTAAGACCTTCTACGCCAAGGTCAAGAAAAACTTGAGTATAAAGTACCTGGCATGCTCTGCAGTGGTGAGCAAAGTCAAGAAGACATTAGATAAACTCCCGGTATATCACATAGAATTCCTGTGTTTCGGACAGTCCCTTTGCTCTGTGCTGTATTTATTGAGTTATTATTTAACCAGTTTGGATTCATAATTTAATTTCTTGAGATCTCTCCCATTACCTATAAGTGTAATTAACACGATTAGTGCCAGGTAACTCTGGTAGTCTTTCTATTTATATAAAGAGTTTGTTTGTGGGTTTGTTTGTGGGTTTGTTTGTTTGTTTTTTTATACAAATCTATAGTTTTATTCTGAAGTTGAAAAAATTTCGCATACATGACCATCAAAGCATGCGGATATCTGTCAACCTCAGATATAGAAAAAATTATAAAATTGAAAAAAAATTGATATTTACGGTTAGGGCAGGGCATACGAATGAGAAATATCTCATGATCAACAATGCAAGCAAAGTTTGTGCAACAGTAGGTATCAACAATGGTGTCAACATGCAATTCACACTACCCTTGAAACAGCAACAGATATGTCCAACAACGCAAGGCAAAATTTGTGGAACAATAGGCCCGTCGTGTTCTCATCAACAATAGTATCAACACGCAATTCACCAATAACAATGAGCACAAAATGATGATGCAATGATATAGCAACCCTTTCCAAGAATTATAACAATGAACATGATATGATGATGTAATTTGGATAAGTTTCAATTTGTAACAATTTACAGAATTCCTGTACTTCAGGTTTTTTCTTTGAAAAGAGAGTTCTAAGTACATAAATTAATGCAAATCTTTAAAAACAATCAGTAACTGGAGATAATTTAGAGTTAGCAGATTATTGAGAAAGGGTGAAAAGACGACAAAGAAAACTCTCCTTTAGTTTGTTTGTGGGTTTGTTTGTTTGTTTTTTATACAAATCTACAATTATATTCCAGTCGCACACATGACCTTCAAAGCATGAGGAAGGACACTGTCTACCTCAGATTTCGAAAAAATAATAATTATTAATAAAAATTTGATAATCATGGTTATAGCAGGGCATATCACTGAGAAATATCTCATGACCAAAAATGCAAGGCAAAGTTTGCGCAACAATAGGTATCAACGTATCGTCACGAAATTCAAAAACACTCTGCATGCACCAAACATATATATCTCCTGACGAAAAAAGCTAGGAAAAGTTTGTGCAACAATAGATAAATTTCAATTTGTAACATTGCATAGAATTCCTGTTATTCAGGCTTTCCCTAGAAAAGAGATTTCTTAGTACTTAACAATTTCTTGAAAAGCTTTAAAAATGATCAGTAATAGAGATAATGGAGTGTTGGCAGACTATTGAGAAAGAGTGGAAAGTCGACAGAGGAAGCACACCTCTAGATCCTTGCTGTATTGAGCAAATCTTAAGCGCGTTAATAGATAAATCGGCGATCGCTAAATAACACAAAGAGAAGAATGGCCAGGTTTTGCTGCAAGACATCGAAAGAAAAAGGGATAACTACGAACATCAAGTGTACATCTAAGCCTAGATTTTGTGATTAAGAAATTATTTAGACTAGCGGTGGCATCCTTGGTGAGGTCTATCGATCGTGAGCTTTTAAAATTTTTTTTCTCGAGTTAAGAATTTTTACTGCATTAATTCTAAGCGTTTTCATGTGTTTATTTTTAAGATATTTCAAAATTTAAATAGAGCATGGAAGTATAGGAGCTGCTAGGTCCAGGGCAAAAAAAACTTGAATCCAAAGTATCTGGTGGTGCTCCGCTGTGGTGAGGTAAGTCAAGCAGAATTCAGATGAAGTCCCGATATATCACCTAGACTTCCTTTTTTCGTAAACCAGTAACAGTTATCTCATGACCAACAATGCAAGGCAAAATTTGTGCTACAATAGGCTCGTCGTATTCTCAATGGTCTCATTGCGCAATTCACCAATAACAATGAGCAAAAAGTTATTCAAAGAAATATAACACTAAACATAAACTGATGATGCAATGACAGAACATTCGTTTCCAAGAATTATTAACAGTGAAAAGGAAATGGACATAATAGACTATATAGATAGGGCAGTCTCTCTCGATGAGGCAAAGGAGGTACACGTGCCTTCCTTCTGCTTCCTATCAAGCGTTCAGACGATTAAAAAAAGTGTGTGTGTTTCGTCGTGTGTGTGTGTGTTTACCTACTAGCGTAATTATCCCAGGCAATGTCGGCTCCTGTGCTAGTCTTCTATATTTCTAAAGAATGATGTTTGTTTAAGGATTTGTTTGCGGGGTGGTTTGTGGGTTTGTTTGTTTGTTTTTATACAAATCTACAGCTTTATTCTGATCTTGATAAAATTTCGCATAAAATGACCTTCAAAGCATCAGGAAGGTCACTGTCTACCTCAGTATTAAAAAAAATAATTATTGAGAAAAACTCAATATTAATTGTTATGGCAAGGCATATTTTTATAAAATATCTCATGATTAACAATGCAAACAAAAGGAATAATAATGTTTGTGCAATATTAATAACAATAATAATAATAATAATAATAATAATAATAATAATAATAATAATAATAATAATAATAATATTATAAATAATAATAATACAAGTTTGTGCAATAATAGGAATAAACAGTGGTGTCAAAACGCAATGCATCAAATCTATGCAATGATCAATAATACATATTTCATGACCTACAATGCAAGACAAAGTTTGTGCAATAATGACAAGTTTCAATTTGTAACAAGGCATAGAATTCTTGTTATTCTGATATTTCTTAGAAAAGAGACATCTTAGTACTTAACAATTTCTTGAAAACCTTTATAAACGATCATTTACCGGGGATACTGGAGTGCTAGCAGACTATTAAGAATTAAGGGAAATACGACAGATGATGTACTCGTTTGAGAAAATGGTAAGCAAGTAAGTTAAAGAATCGGTGACTGCCAGACTACAAAAAGTGATGAATGGCCAAGTTTTGTTTCAAGACATCGAGAGAAGACTGGGCGTTACAACAGCATCAAATATACATCAAAGGTAAGATTACGTCAGTAAAAAAATGATTTTGACTGGCAGGAACATTTTTTGAGAGCACCATGCATTGTGAGCCATTGAAAAAAATTTCTAAGCGTTTTCACTTGTTTATTTTTAAGA
Organism: Rhysida immarginata; assembly: GCA_023313115.1. NCBI lineage: Eukaryota > Metazoa > Arthropoda > Chilopoda > Scolopendromorpha > Scolopendridae > Rhysida > Rhysida immarginata. The sequence goes on along the minus strand of JAHWFO010011717.1, from coordinate 565,242 downwards.
TGATGCAAAATTTAATCCTAAGCACGTCTCCCTTAGACTCCCTGTCAAACTTCCTGCAAAAATTGATGTGTCTGGAAAGAAGAGAAAAGGAACTGTTTTGGTTCTAGAAAGTCTGCAATTAAAAAATAAAAGCGCATTTATCCCGGGCAACGCTGAGTATCTCTACTAGTCTTTCTATATACCGGGTGGGCAAGAAATAACGTGAGGTGTTCAGAGCTCGCTATCGGGAATTAAATTGGGCCAAATACAGTACATTTTAGTGTATATACTTACTTGAATATGCAATTTTGATTTCTACAAATAAAAATACCAAATGTCGCAATATAGGGCAGTTACTTTAAAACAAAAATGAATACATTTGCATAAGCAATTATGAAAATAAAAGGCAAGCCTGATCATTTCCTATCATTCATGAACGAATGGCCTGAGGATGACGCTTACTCTGCCTGACCGGGCGTTATTGGTCAAGTTGTTTTATCAGAAGAGCGACAATGCAAGTGCTGCCCTTCGTGAATTCCGGCGATTGAAAACGTTACGAAGAGGACTAATGAGCATAACTACAGGAAAATGATTGAACGATTTAAATCTACCGGAAGTCTAGGAGTGCAACCAGCCCAGGGACGCATCAGGCAGCAACACGTTGAAGAAGTTGCAACTGCTGTTGTGGAACAGGAGATGACTACTATGCAGGGTACCAGCGTTGCACACGCAATAGCACGCCAAACAGATGTCCTATATTCGACTGTGAGGAAATTATCCCTATAAACTCACTTCTGTTCAACAATTGCTCCTTGGAGATGCACGTACCCGAGCTGACTTTTCGATGAGATTCTTAGCACGTATGAAAATGGATAATGCATGGCCATGGCAAATTTTATGGAGTGACGATGCACATTTTTATTTGTATTGTGATATCAATGCCCACAACTGCCATATTTGGTTCAGTAAGGGGTCCATAGTGCTGTTTCTATCGATAAAATTGGTAGAGATTTTACAACACAACACTTTCTATCTATGTTGTGTTGTAAAGTCTCTACCAATTTTATTGCCATATTTGGGCTGCATCAAATCACATGTGTTTCAGCAAAATGCTATGCATTCACCGAAACTAACAGTATGGTGTGGCTTTACTGCATCTTTCATCATCGGCCTGTACTTTTCTGAAGAAGTCCGTCTCCGTGGACCGGTGACTTGTTCCGTCAATTTTGCCAAGTGTGCCGATATGCTTGAAAATTATGTGATACCACCATTTTTATGCAGGATATTACACCAACGCACATCGGAAATCAGTTGCAGCAGATCTTGCTGTTTTTCAGACAACAGTATAATTAGTCATACATTTCCCATGATATGGCTGCCCAAGTCGCCTGATCTCAACCCTTGTGATTTTTACTTATGGGGATATTTTAAAAGCCTTGTGTATCAAGCACATGTTCCTGAACTCTCAACCTTAAAGTATCAAATAACGTATACATATCAGACTAATTATTGCAGATATGTTGCGAGCTGCTATAGAAAATGTCATCTACCGCTTGCAGCTATTGGAACAGCACACTGGTGGTCATATTGAAACACATTTATAATTAAAAAAAAACATTTTTTATTGTTGTTACTAAAATTGGTATTTGTTCATTTGACAATAAGTATTCATTGTTTTCTTGAAATAAGCGCCATCTAAAGCGACTTTTGGTACCTTTTTTTGCAGAAATCGAAACCACATGATCTACTAATATATATATATATAAATGTACTGCATTTGGCCTAATAGAATTCCTGCTAGCAATGTGTGAACACCTAACGTTATTTCTTGCCCACCCAGTATATAAAGAAGGATGTTTGTTTGTTTGTTTTTTATACCAATCTACAGTTTAATTCTTATCTTGATAAAATTTGGCATACATGACCTCACTGTCTATCTGAGGAGGAAGGTCACTGTCTATCTCAGAATTCGAAAAATGATAATTATTGATAAAATATCGATATCCATGGTTATATCAGGGCATATTAATGAGAAATATCTCATCACCGATAATGTAAGAAAATGTTTTTGCAACAATAAATATCAGCAATGGTATTAACACCTAATTCACAAACACTCTGCACGGACGAACAATACAAATCTCATGACTAACAATGCAAGGCAAAGTTTGTGCAATATAGTATTCATTGCATAAAATACATGTTATTCAGGCGTTTTTGAAAAAAGAGAATTCATAGTACTTAACAATTTCTTGAGTACCTATAAAAATGATTAGTAACTGGAGATAATGAGTTAGCAGACTATTGAGAAATAGTGAAAAGACGACAGAGGAAGCACTCCTTTAGCTCTGTACTGTATTGAGCAAATGGTGAGCAAGTAAATAGGAGAATCTGCGACCGCTAGACTGCAAAAAGTGATGAATGGTCAATTTTTGCTTCAAGAATCTGAAGAAGAAGGAAAATTGCAACAACATCATGTGTACATCTGAAGTAAGATTACGTGAGTAAAAAATTATTTAGACTAGAAGGCATAATAACATCGATATTTATGGTTATTTTATTTTAATTTTTTTTTAATTTAGGTTGCCTAAATAAATTAATAAATAAAAGAAAATAAATAAAATATAATAAAGATTAGGAAAATTAAAATTAAAAAAAATAAATTAATTTAAAATAAAAAATAATAAAATAAAATAATTACCAAACTTGCTTTTTAGTCTGTCTTTGATTTTTATTGTTAGAATGCAAGTAAGGCCATGATGCTAACTTTTGATATTTTCATCTATATTACTGTTAGTCAAGAAAACTGGCATTCACTATCCAGAATTTGTGGTACAGTAAGGAATGCAGGAGATCTGGAGTCACACCCAAGTATGCGGTAATCAACATGAAGGAGAAATCGTTGGCGGAAAGAGCTACGATAAGATATGCGGAAAATAGAAGAACCATTTAGAAAATCCATTTTGTGTACAAGAGATACAGGATCGTTTGAACACGCACGTCGTAGAACTACATAATAGGATGCCCATAGTTATGAGCACAGAGATACTTATGTCTATTATTACTAATGTTAAGGAAGCAGTTGATAAAGATAAAGAAAAGAAGTCTATGACAATGAAAAAGAAATTAGCATGTTTAATCTCGAAGAAAGTGAAATCAGACACACTGAACCAGAAGAACCAAAAGTTTAAGTTCTACCATAAATTAATTATTCTTACTGAGATCGAATTTCTCGATGACGAAAAAGTTATCCTAAGAAAATGGCTTAAACATAACTTATGAACACCACTAGGTGAGAGGGATTTTGTAAATTTGGCGTTAGAAGTCGAACAAGTGGTAGGGCTTCTACCTGCTGGAGAAAGAAATATGATAAGATCAGCAGCGTCACAAGAAATCAAGAAATATAATATCAGGAAGAATACAAGGAATGACCCGCTGAATGAAGTTGCCCGAAGAATCAAAAAGGAACTTATGAACAATAACACCAAGATTGTAGAAGCCGATAAAGGAGGTGCGACAGTTGTTATTTACAAAGAAGAATATATATTGAAAACACTTGAATTTATTTAAAATAACGAATTTGCAGTTATCAACAAGGACCCTACCCAAGCCTTTAAGAAGGTCAGTAAAAAACAGTTTTTCGTCTACCTTGTTCAAGGAATGGGGCAAATTTAGATCGACTGTCAACCTGTCCCTCCACTACTTAGAGCGCTATTCAAAGTACATAAAGAGGGAGTAGATAACCTCTCGTTCTACGCGCATATTAATGAGGTGGGCGTGGTCAATTTTTAATCATATGCGCCTAGATTTCCATCAATCAGCGTGCAGTATTCGCCCCACGTGACCCCCTACCTCCCCCCTACCTCGGCCTGACGTCACAGACGTTCAACCAATCCGTGCACAGAAGACGTCTCATGTGACCCACCACCTCACCTCCCCCTTTTTAATTTGGGCGTTGGCCTTTTAGTTTGGGCGTTGGCCTTTTAATTTGGGCATTGGCCTTTTAATTTGGGCGTTGGTCATTTAATTAGGGCGTTGGTCATTTAATTAGGGCGTTGGTCATTTAATTAGGGTGTTGGTTGATTAATTAGGGTGTTGTCCTTTTAATTTGGGTGTTGGTTGATTAATTAGGGCGTTGGTCTTTTATTTGGGTGGGGCCTGAAATAAAATTAATTTCATAAGCCTCTGATATACCCCTGGTGAGAGATTAGAGGGGACCTTGTGCTCTCAACCACCTGTGGATTAGAGGGGTCCTTGTGTACAAGTAAACACCAGTGGATTCCCTTATATACTCCACTTTTTCGGCTAACAGCTTCGATACTGGCGCCTCAGAGGGATTAAACTAATTACCTAATTACTAATTCACTATTGTTTCTAGGGTAACCAAATATTTCCAAACTCTTTTACAATGTCTTCTACGACTGCTGTTTCAAGATGTATTGTATTGTTTTTTAATTTTCAACTAATGGATACATTGTTTCAATTGACAGGTGTATAGCTAAGTAGGGGCTAATACTGTCTAAAAGGTTGGGACTGCACAATCATATACCTGTTTATAAATAAATAAATAAGTACAGATGTGTTCTTTACAGAACTTAATTTAAATTTTGGTCATGGATGAGGCATTTTCTAACCCCGCTAATGCTGCCGGTTTTGGTGGTGTGAAAAGTTTAGCTAAACAAACAAATCATTTTGAAAAAGAGACACGTGAATGGTTAAGGGGCGTGAGAGCTTATACGCTACACAAACCGGTGCGTCATCGTTACCCTCGTAATCGCATGCGTGTATATGCGCCATTCGAGCAATTTCAAGTGGACTTGGTTGATCTAACCAGTCTGTCAAAACAGAACGATGGTTATAAATTTCTACTGACCTGCATCGACGTTTTCTCGCGCTATGCGTGGGTCATACCTCTAAAAACGAAGAGGGGACTCGAGCTTCAGAAAGCCTTTCAAAAAATTTTCACACACGACAGTGTTCTTGTAAAAGTGAACAGCGATAAAGGGAAAGAGTTTTTAAACAAACATGTTCAAGATTATTTTAAAGCACTCAACATCGATTTCCTCACAACAGAATCAGATTTGAAAGCTGTTACGATTGAACGATTCAACCGTGCGTTAAAAACGAGGATGTTTAGGTTTTTTACATTTACCAACAAACACAGATACATCGACGTCTTACCGGATCTCGTGTTAAGCTACAACCACCGCAATCACAGGGCCTTGGGTATGGCACCAGTTGATGTCAATGAACGAAATGCCCCAGCTCTATGGTTGAAACAACAGAGTTATTATACAGCAGCACCACAAACAGAGCCAAGGTTACAAGTCGGTGATCACGTACGTATCTCGAAAGTGAAAAACATATTTGATAAAGGTTATCTTCCAAACTGGACCGAGGAGGTGTTTGAGGTTTCAAAAATCATTTATAGAAAACCTGTTGTGTATAAAATTAAAGATTACGATGGTAGCGAGGTCTCAGGTGTATTCTACGGCCCGGAGTTACAAAAGGTGAAAAAACCCGAAGTTTTTAACATTGAACAGATTATTCGCTGGCGCACGAGACGTGATGTTCGCGAAGCTTTTGTGAAATGGCTAGGTTACCCAGCCAGCATGAACAGCTGGGTGCGAGAGATTGATCTTTTAAATCCTTGACAAGAGGTGATTGAAAGCAGTTGGGTCCGAGCACAGCCATCATGTATGAAGACACGGATTTTTATGTTACGCTACCATCAAATACACCTACGGGTGATCAAATTCATTCCAATACAACAGCTCATTTTATCACAAGATTGCCGAGGACGCTACGTTTTCAAGGGCGATGGGAGGTTGGTTTATCGGTAACACATTTCCCTGCCCTCTTCAAGAACATTACGACTGTAAACAACATTTTCGAAATAGGTTTCAAAGCTGATCACATAGATGAACAAATCGATTTCAGCATTGTTTCACCAGTAAGAACTCCGACATTCCAGACTTTCATAATCGAAGTTGAATTGGTGTTACAAGCCTATTTGAAAGAGGCTCTCATTTACCACAACCCTTCTTTAGACCACAATGTCATCATGAGTTTGCCGCTGAATGTCGGGATTCGCTTTAACACGCCCGAATTCTGTAAGTTGTTCAATGTTTCGCCAGACATTTTCTACGAGAACCGTTTCTCTCAACTCCGGATTACAAACGGCTTTTTAAGTGGGTATCCGATTTTTCTGTTACGTTTAGGTATCCCAAGTCGGCACCTCTTGATCAAAAAATTTTTGAATTTAAGAGTACCAAACTCCAAAATAGGGAAGCCGCAATTGATTTTCTAAAAGCTAGTTTTAGAAAGGCGGGCATCGAGACAAAGATTGTTAATGATCTTGTATTGTTTACGGGGTCCTCAACGCAGTTCATCGAATTCCCAGCCGCTGTCAACAATGGATTTATACCGGCTAGGTTTCTGAACAAGAAATTGAAAACACCCATTACCGTGCCCTTAAATGACACAGATGACGGTTTTATCAGCTGTGTTATTTTTGATCCGCCTGACACTCCAGAACGGTGCATCTTAAAAATTCCCGAGAGGTATTATGATAGTCGTAGCGATGTTGTAGAGGCGCTCGTTAAGTTGATTCCATTGAAAGAACAGGCTTTTTACAAAATCAATCTCACACCTGACAAATGTTTTCATTTCAAATGCACAGAAGGTCGCTATATTCGTTTTAGCGAGGGTTTATGCTACACAGTGGGTTTACAGGCTGAACTCGCCGACCTAGAACTCGTTATCGGTGAGGGTTCAATCCCGATAGATCTTACGCGTGGCATACATGGTTTTTATCTGTATACAGACATCATACAACCGCAGGTCGTGGGTAACACATTCGCTCCGCTCCTACGAATCATACCCATTTCACATGCCAGACGTGAAGTGGTTTATCAGACTTTTCATTCACCCGACTACTTTCCCTTAAGTAAAAACGTTATTGACACGATTGAAATCGCGGTTCATTCCGACCACGGTGATTTACTCGCGTTTTTAACAGGTAAAACCATAGTGAAATTACATTTTCGTAAGAAACAACTGTAGTGCGAGGTTGATTTCTTTTTTCTCTCCTCCTCAATTACTTCAAGATGCATATCCCCTATCAGCCGAGTCAAGAAGTGATATCGCGTTACTATTTAAACCAGAGAGGGAATGGTTTACCTGTGTTTAGAGGCTCGGTTTTCCAGAGAGGCAATGGGATTGGTTCAGCATTTTCAAATCTGTTTCGCCTGGCAACACCTTTCCTCAAATCCGTGGGTAAGATTCTCGGTCGGCATGCCCTAAAGGGTGGTGTTTCTGTTTTTAATGATGTGATACAAGGTCAAAATTTTAAACAGTCGCTGTCATCACGTATGAAAGAAGCTGGAGGTAATGCCCTGCAGGAAATGGGTGCTAGAGTTCAGAGAGGTAGAGGTCGCGTTAAAAGACGAAATTCGACATTTCCTACTCATTCATATGTAAAACGGCCCAGAGGGAACAGCGTGGAGAGCTTTCTAAAGAGTGAACACAGACAAAGAAGTCGAGTGCAGCGTTCAAAAAAACTGAAAAACGGGCAGAAGAAACAGAAGAAGAAGAGGAAGAAACAGAAGAAGTCGACAAAAACACAGACAAAACTACGTTCTAAGCCGATTTTAAACATACGTCCTTTATCATCGGTTTTTGCCTAACACATACGTAATCATGGCATCCATGATACATCAGCTGAGCACGGAATGTCTCAACAGCGATCTCGACATTTTTTCTATACCTCATACGAGCGGTCAACAGGAAAAACGACACGTCACGGGGTACCAGCCAACAGCCATCATCAGCCAAGACGGTCTTATTGAATTCTACGTACCTGGTTTGGCAGATTTTTACACGGATCTCGATCAATCTACATTAAACTTAGAAGTCGTTATCAACAAAGGGGACGTACCGTTACCAGCTGCTGATAAAACAGGACCTGTGAACCTTTTCTTACATTCGCTATTCTCACAAGTCGATTGCTATCTAGGTGATACGTTAGTTAGTCATAGTAATAACTTATATCCGTACAGAGCTTATTTTGAAACTCTTTTGAACTATGGGCAGTCTTCTAAACAAAGTCAACTCACAAGAGCAGGGTATTGTAAAGACACCAGCGGTAAAATGGACAATGCTGACGATGCAAACAATGGGTTTAAGTTACGTAAAAGACTCGCACGAAACGGCGTTTACTACATGGAAGGCCCGCTCCATTTAGACATCTTTCGACAGGGTCGATTGCTACTAAACTCTACGGATTTTCGTCTGAGGCTTTACAGAAGTAAACCCTCCTTTGCTCTGATGTCTGATGTAGCTAACCCAAATTATCAGATTACAATCCGAAAAGCAACGCTGAATGTCGAGAGAGTTAAAGTTAACACAGCCACGCTATTAGCACATGCAAAGACTCTGCAAACCACTAACGCGTTTTACCCTATCGGACGGGTTGAAATGAGGTCTGTGAGTATTGCTATGGGAACTAGAAATCACGTCATACAGAACTTAATTACTGGCCAGATTCCCTCCCGGTTGATTTTTGCATTTACATCGAGTGAAGCCCAGAATGGTTCTTTTACTTCGAATCCATTCAACTTTCAACATTTCAATCTATCTTTCTTCTCCCTCTCATTGGATACTCATGCAATACCTCTAAACCCTCTGACACCGAATTTTTCCTCTGGGTCATACTTGAGAGAGTTTGTTCATTCCATGAAAGCACTCGGTATTTGGAAAGAAGACAGAGATGTTGACATCAGTCAGTTCGATTACGGTTCTGGTTACACGTTTCTGGCCTTTGATCTTTCGGGGGACAGGAATTATTATACAGATAGATATAACCTTATACGTAACGGTACGTTAAGCGTTGAAGTTCAGTTTTCCGAACCTTTAGCAAATTCGGTGAATCTGATTGCTTATTGTCAATATCAGAATCTCTTGGAAATCAATAAAGACAGAACCGTGAGCTTCGATTTCACAAATTAAGATCGATGGATACGCAAGAACTATGGAGGGCTCTCGAGAGAGATCCATTCACATGCACTATGGCAAGAGGTGTTTTCCCGGCGGACTTGGTGCTTCAACTCAAACCTCTGCATCCCGCTTTACTCATTGCTAATACGGATGATTCCAGCAAGCCAGGATCGCATTGGGTGGCTTTTTTTATACCGTCCTGCAAACAAGCATACATCTTTGATTCTTTCGGAATGTTTCCTCAACCGCAATTCCACCAGTTCATGCTTATGCACTCGGAAAAATGGATCTACAACACGAGAATAGTGCAACATCAGACGTCTGACACATGTGGTCATCACTGTCTACATTACCTGAAATTAGCAGCCAGAGGTTATTCTACGGCAGACATCTTGAACAACACATATACAAATGAACTGCTTTTGAACGACTTACTCGTGAAATGCGAAATCATCCAAGACGAATATACTAGCAACTCTGAATTTAATAGCTGCCAAAAGGCCAAATGGAACCAATGTTGCAAGCCTTTAAATGACTCTGTTTGATTATTCTAATTATTATTATTATTATTATCTGTTTTATTCAATTTCTGTATATTCATTTGTTCAAATAAACTTTTTTGTATTCAACTTGAATTTGTGTTTGTTTGTGGTTCCTTTTAATAAATAAATAAATAAATAAAATGAATAAATAAATAAATAAATAAATAAATAAATAAAGAAATTACACAATAAAACGGTTTTCATACATTGAATTACATTTTTATTCAATTTTTATTTATTTTTTTACAGACGTTAAAAATAAATTTTATCATTTGCAATACAGCCTAATATTTTACGTTAAATTGTTATTTATCATAATGTAACCAGGGGAGCTTTGGCGTGTCAGATACTTACGTCGGGCGGTACACGGGATTCACGATTAATTCTTCTGGGATGTCGATATGCTGTATCACGTCGGTAAACAGGGTTCTCCCAGGTAGAGGTTTCTTCAGGTTGGGCATGGGTGATAATACGTCCTGTATTAAACTATTAATGTTCGATCCTCGTATTGATTTACCTCCGATGGACACAGATCCTTTTTTATTCCATGTGATACCATCAGGTCTCTTTCGTAGTGTCTCTATGAAACGTGTACGCGGGGAAGACTGCTCAACAGGCAAACTCACTACGTTATCCGGCCGATTGTCCTCGTCGTAGGCCTCCTCGAATCCGCTAGCCATGGCAATATCACGGTCGGCGAGGGTTTTTTCTTTTAAGTCTGCAGACGTGCGAAAATCGGGTGAATAGACGAGTTGTTGTGGATACAGATAAGTAGGTGTTTCTTGAAGGGATTGCGGTGACGGCGTTTGTGGTATTAAAGACGGGTTTGAAGGTGGTTGAGGGTCGGTTTGGGTTGAAAGACTTGTTCGTTTCGAATGAGCTTCACGACGCCTTGCTCTTAGATATTTTTGAAGTGTGTTTAAATAAAGATCCATTTTCTGATGCACATTCAAATTTGATGCTTTTAAAATCTCATTGATTTGAGAATCCAA
>JAHWFO010011717.1:506446-554632 GCA_023313115.1 Rhysida immarginata | reverse complement strand
TAGCGTGAAGGAACCTTTGATATTCGTGAGCCGGTAGTAAAACGTACTTTTGCATGTTCTTAACTAATTAATTTATTCAAAATAGGTGCAGCTACGCTTCCTAACAAAAGAGGTAGCAAGAATTCGTTCCCACGTTGGTTCAGATAAGTTTTCTTGGCCCTTAATGAAATTTTTTTATGGGCTAGACCTTTTATTTTCCGCAAATGTTGTTTAATGGGTGGTGTCCAGTCGACTCTACGATGTAGAATGTTATGACAGATCTCGCACAACGCTTTAACTTGATTAAGAGTGGCATGTTGCATTAATACTTTCCTATGCTGAGCAGACGAGTGTTTCAAAGCTCCTAGAAAATGACGATGTTTCACAACCAGAGGAATCATTGTTGTATCAACACACTATTCAGCCGATTTTAAAATGACGTTCGGCGGTTTTAAACCCGCGCTTTATCCGAATAAACCACGATAGGTTTTTCGGGCGGAAAAATCTTACTACGCAATCTCAGAAAATCAGGACAGCTCTGAGTTAAATCAAGCAGTAAATAACTATGGGGTTCCCGAGTGGCATCTTTAAAGGCTTCGATGAGTAAGCGTCCGTAACCTGTTTGCGAGGCCAAGGTGCGAATCTGTCCTACGTCTCTGGGTGACTTTAGTAGAAAGATGAACTGGGTATTTAAACTTATTGTACGGATGATTTTCGAATGAGCAAAGAGGTTCTGAGTGATTAACATCACAGAGAAGTTGAGATGATGACTGTAGCGCGTGTAGATTTTCTCAACAAGGTCGTTGTTTTTCACCTCATTTAATAAATCGTCTAAAATCAGTAAAGCCTGTTCAGGTATGCGTTCGTGTATCAATTTTTCATCCGGCACCCCGGCATGAAACGTAATGTTAGGTAGGTTCAGATTTTTAACAACCGGCGGGATTAAAGCTCCATAACAGTAAATTATTTCCGTAGGCGGTGGATCCATCACTTCATCTCTATACTTCAACATTTGAGCTACTAAGTACTCTTGCCGGACCCCGAACTACCAGCGACAAGAGCCGAAAAGTATTGCGTAAATTTAACCGTTGCATTTATTTCCATGATGAAAAAGGAGGGGCGATAGAGAAAACTGCTGAAAGAATTTACAAAGACTATGTTGAATGTTGAATGACGCAAATCTCTTTTAAACGCTCTTTATTTCAATAGTCACAACCTACGTAATTCATACTCGGCGCAAGTATCCAAGGTACAGTTTATCACAAAAGGATTACAGGTAAGGATGTTTTTGGCAAAGCAGGAATTGATCCATTGACGGTTTTACGAATGCGGAATTTTTCGCTAGACCGTTTTTACGATTGCAGAATTTCTCGCTAGACCGTTTTACGATTGCGGAAATTCTCGCTAGACCATTTTTACGATTGCGGAATTTCTCGCTAGATCGTTTTTACGATTATGGTATTTCTCTGTAGACGGTTTTCGCGGTGTCGATATTTGTCGTTAAAACGTTTTTCATACGTGAAATTTCACCAAATAAACTTGTACTCCACAACGTTTTTAAACATCACCGACAAATGATTTATTTTCGAGGATGATTATCCGTTTGGGTGATGGTGTTATTATCAACGTGATGCATCAGTTTTAAAAATTCCTCATAACCGTTCATACAATGCAATGCAACAACACGGCGGACATTTAATGGGCTTTGAAAAAAGCCCGTTAACTGAAGTCCGCCTTGGTGTTTCCAAACATTCGGGGAATCCTTGTCCTCGGGTCTTGCCTGACGCCACGTTCCCAAACCCGTCGGATGGTCCCGGGGCGGCCCGTGCGTCCTTGTCGTGGACCCGAGCTCTGGAGAGACCTCCCATTTCAAACCCTTGTTGTTTCAGTTTAGATCCTACATTCACGGTGTAAACACGTAAATATATAAAGCTGATGACCGATATCTGCATATTTCATGAAACCAATGGAGCGAACTACGCCCACCATACAGAGAGGAGCGTTATTTCGACTCTGTAGCGCTTGTGTATTATTGTCGCTGATTGCATTGCATTGTATGAACGGTTATGAGGAAATTTTAAAACTGATGCATCATGTTGATAATAACACCATCACCCAAACGGATAATCATCCTCGAAAATAAATCATTTGTCGGTGATGTTTAAAAACGTTGTGGAGTACAAGTTTATTTGGTGAAATTTCACGTAAGATAAAAACATTTTAACGACAAATATCGACACCGCGAAAACCGTCTACAGAGAAATACCGTAATCGTAAAAACGATGCAGCGAGAAATTCCGCAATCGTAAAAACGGTCTAGCGAGAATTTCCGCAATCGTAAAACGGTCTAGCGAGAAATTCTGCAATCGTAAAAACGGTCTAGCGAGAAATTCCGCATTCGTAAAACAGTCCATGGATCAATTCTTGCTTTGCCAAAAACATCCTTACCTGTAATCCTTTTGTGATAAACTGTACCTTGGATACTTGCGCCAAGTATGAATTACGTAGGTTGTGACTTTTAAAATAAAGAGCGTTTAAAAGAGATTTGCGTCATTCAACATTCAACATAGTCTTTGTAAATTCTTTCAGCAGTTTTCTCTATCGCCCCTCCTTTTTCATCATGGAAATAAATGCAACGGTTAAATTTACGCAATACTTTTCGGCTCTTGTCGCTGGTAGTTCGGGGTCCGGCAAGAGTACTTAGTAGCTCAAATGTTGAAGTATAGAGATGAAGTGATGGATCCACCGCCTACGGAAATAATTTACTGTTATGGAGCTTTAATCCCGCCGGTTGTTAAAAATCTGAACCTACCTAACATTACGTTTCATGCCGGGGTGCCGGATGAAAAATTGATACACGAACGCATACCTGAACAGGCTTTACTGATTTTAGACGATTTATTAAATGAGGTGAAAAACAACGACCTTGTTGAGAAAATCTACACGCGCTACAGTCATCATCTCAACTTCTCTGTGATGTTAATCACTCAGAACCTCTTTGCTCATTCGAAAATCATCCGTACAATAAGTTTAAATACCCAGTTCATCTTTCTACTAAAGTCACCCAGAGACGTAGGACAGATTCGCACCTTGGCCTCGCAAACAGGTTACGGACGCTTACTCATCGAAGCCTTTAAATATGCCACTCGGGAACCCCATAGTTATTTACTGCTTGATTTAACTCAGAGCTGTCCTGATTTTCTGAGATTGCGTAGTAAGATTTTTCCGCCCGAAAAACCTATTGTGGTTCATGCGGATAAAGCGCGGGTTTAAAACCGCCGAACGTCATTTTAAAATCGGCTGAATAGGGTGTTGATACAACAATGATTCCTCTGGTTGTGAAACATCGTCATTTTCTAGGAGCTTTGAAACACTCGTCTCCTCAGCATAGGAAAGTATTAATGCAACATGCCACTCTTAATCAAGTTAAAGCGTTGTGCGAGATCTGTCATAACATTCTACATCGTAGAGTCGACTGGACACCACCCATTAAACAACATTTGCGGAAAATAAAAGGTCTAGCCCATAAAAAAATTTCATTAAGGGCCAAGAAAACTTATCTGAACCAACGTGGGAACGAATTCTTGCTACCTCTTTTGTTAGGAAGCGTAGCTGCACCTATTTTGAATAAATTAATTAGTTAAGAACATGCAAAAGTACGTTTTACTACCGGCTCACGAATATCAAAGGTTCCTTCACGCTATGAACCGGAGCGTACCTGTGTCATCGCGTCCCGTTGAACATGGTCAACCAAAGGTTGAACCTAGTGTGGTTAATGATGTTGAAAAAAAACGTAATAAACAATTGGATTCTCAAATCAATGAGATTTTAAAAGCATCAAATTTGAATGTGCATCAGAAAATGGATCTTTATTTAAACACACTTCAAAAATATCTAAGAGCAAGGCGTCGTGAAGCTCATTCGAAACGAACAAGTCTTTCAACCCAAACCGACCCTCAACCACCTTCAAACCCGTCTTTAATACCACAAACGCCGTCACCGCAATCCCTTCAAGAAACACCTACATATCTGTATCCGCAACAACTCGTCTATTCACCCGATTTTCGCACGTCTGCAGACTTAAAAGAAAAAACCCTCGCCGACCGTGATATTGCCATGGCTAGCGGATTCGAGGAGGCCTACGACGAGGACAATCGGCCGGATAACGTAGTGAGTTTGCCTGTTGAGCAGTCTTCCCCGCGTACACGTTTCATAGAGACACTACGAAAGAGACCTGATGGTATCACATGGAATAAAAAAGGAACTGTGTCCATCGGAGGTAAATCAATACGAGGATCGAACATTAATAGTTTAATACAAGACGTATTATCACCCATGCCCAACCTGAAGAAACCTCTACCTGGGAGAACCCTGTTTACCGACGTGATACAGCATATCGACATCCCAGAAGAATTAATCGTGAATCCCGTGTACCGCCCGACGTAAGTATCTGACACGCCAAAGCTCCCCTGGTTACATTATGATAAATAACAATTTAACGTAAAATATTAGGCTGTATTGCAAATGATAAAATTTATTTTTAACGTCTGTAAAAAAATAAATAAAAATTGAATAAAAATGTAATTCAATGTATGAAAACCGTTTTATTGTGTAATTTATTTATTTATTTATTTATTTATTTATTTATTTATTTATTTATTTATTCATTTTATTTATTTATTTATTTATTTATTAAAAGGAACCACAAACAAACACAAATTCAAGTTGAATACAAAAAAGTTTATTTGAACAAATGAATATACAGAAATTGAATAAAACAGATAATAATAATAATAATAATTAGAATAATCAAACAGAGTCATTTAAAGGCTTGCAACATTGGTTCCATTTGGCCTTTTGGCAGCTATTAAATTCAGAGTTGCTAGTATATTCGTCTTGGATGATTTCGCATTTCACGAGTAAGTCGTTCAAAAGCAGTTCAATTGTATATGTGTTGTTCAAGATGTCTGCCGTAGAATAACCTCTGGCTGCTAATTTCAGTTAATGTAGACAGTGATGACCACATGTGTCAGACGTCTGATGTTGCACTATTCTCGTGTTGTAGATCCATTTTTCCGAGTGCATAAGCATGAACTGGTGGAATTGCGGTTGAGGAAACATTCCGAAAGAATCAAAGATGTATGCTTGTTTGCAGGACGGTATAAAAAAAGCCACCCAATGCGATCCTGGCTTGCTGGAATCATCCATATTAGCAATGAGTAAAGCGGGATGCAGAGGTTTGAGTTGAAGCACCAAGTCCGCCGGGAAAACACCTCTTGCCATAGTGCATGTGAATGGATCTCTCTCGAGAGCCCTCCATAGTTCTTGCGTATCCATCGATCTTAATTTGTGAAATCGAAGCTCACGGTTCTGTCTTTATTGATTTCCAAGAGATTCTGATATTGACAATAAGCAATCAGATTCACCGAATTTGCTAAAGGTTCGGAAAACTGAACTTCAACGCTTAACGTACCGTTACGTATAAGGTTATATCTATCTGTATAATAATTCCTGTCCCCCGAAAGATCAAAGGCCAGAAACGTGTAACCAGAACCGTAATCGAACTGACTGATGTCAACATCTCTGTCTTCTTTCCAAATACCGAGTGCTTTCATGGAATGAACAAACTCTCTCAAGTATGACCCAGAGGAAAAATTCGGTGTCAGAGGGTTTAGAGGTATTGCATGAGTATCCAATGAGAGGGAGAAGAAAGATAGATTGAAATGTTGAAAGTTGAATGGATTCGAAGTAAAAGAACCATTCTGGGCTTCACTCGATGTAAATGCAAAAATCAACCGGGAGGGAATCTGGCCAGTAATTAAGTTCTGTATGACGTGATTTCTAGTTCCCGTAGCAATACTCACAGACCTCATTTCAACCCGTCCGAAAGGGTAAAACGCGTAAGTGGTTTGCAGAGTCTTTGCATGTGCTAATAGCGTGGCTGTGTTAACTTTAACTCTCTCGACATTCAGCGTTGCTTTTCGGATTGTAATCTGATAATTTGGGTTAGCTACATCAGACATCAGAGCAAAGGAGGGTTTACTTCTGTAAAGCCTCAGACGAAAATCCGTAGAGTTTAGTAGCAATCGACCCTGTCGAAAGATGTCTAAATGGAGCGGGCCTTCCATGTAGTAAACGCCGTTTCGTGCGAGTCTTTTACGTAACTTAAACCCATTGTTTGCATCGTCAGCATTGTCCATTTTACCCCTGGTGTCTTTACAATACCCTGCTGTTGTGAGTTGACTGTGTTTAGAAGTCTGCCCATAGTTCAAAAGAGTTTCAAAATAAGCTCTGTACGGATATAAGTTATTACTATGACTAACTAACGTATCACCTAGATAGCAATCGACTTGTGAGAATAGCGAATGTAAGAAAAGGTTCACAGGTCCTGTTTTATCAGCAGCTGGTAACGGTCCGTCCCCTTTGTTGATAACGACTTCTAAGTTTAATGTAGATTGATCGAGATCCGTGTAAAAATCTGCCAAACCAGGTACGTAGAATTCAATAGGACCGTCTTGGCTGATGATGGCTGTTGGCTGGTACCCCGTGACGTGTCGTTTTTCCTGTTGACCGCTCGTATGAGGTATAGAAAAAATGTCGAGATCGCTGTTGAGACATTCCGTGCTCAGCTAATGTATCATGGATGCCATGATTACGTATGTATTAGGCAAAAACCGGTGATAAAGGACGTATGTTTTAAATCGGCTTAGAACGTAGTTTTGTCTGTGTTTTTGTCGACTTCTTCTGTTTCTTCCTCTTCTTCTTCTGTTTCTTCTGCCCGTTTTTCAGTTTTTTTGAACGCTGCACTCGACTTCTTTGTCTGTATTCACTCTTTAGAAAGCTCTCCACGCTGTTCCCTCTGGGCCGTTTTACATGTGAATGAGTAGGAAATGTCGAAATTCGTCTTTTAACGCGACCTCTACCTCTCTGAACTCTAGCACCCATTTCCTGCAGGGCATTACCTCCAGCTTCTTTCTTACGTGATGACAGCGACTGTTTAAAATTTTGACCTTGTATCACATCATTAAAAACGGAAACACCACCCTTTAGGGCATGCCGACCGAGAATCTTACCCACGGATTTGAGTAAAGGTGTTGCCAGGCGAAACAGATTTGAAAATACTGAACCAATCCCATTGCCTCACTGGAAAACCGTGCCTCTAAACACAGGTAAACCATTCCCTCTCTGGTTTAAATAGTAACGCGATATTACTTCTTGACTCGGCTGATAGGGGATATGCATCTTGAAGTAATTGAGGAGGAGAGAAAAAAGAAATCAACCTTGCACTACAGTTGTTTCTTACAAAAATGTTATTTCACTATGATTTTACCTGTTAAAAACGCGAGTAAATCACCGTGGTCGGAATGAACCGCGATTTCAATCGTGTCAATAACGTTTTTACTCAAGGGAAAGTAGTCGGGTGAATGAAAAGTCTGATAAACCACTTCCAGTCTGGCATGCGAAACGGGTATGATTCGTAGGAGCGGAGCGAATGTGTTACCCACGACCTGCGGTTGTATGATGTCTGTATACAGATAAAAACCATGTATGCCACGCGTAAGATCTATCGGGATTGAACCCTCACCGATAACGAGTTCTAGGTCGGCGAGTTCAGCCTGTAAACCCACTGTGTAGCATAAACCCTCGCTAAAACGAATATAGCGACCTTCTGTGCATTTGAAATGAAAACATTTGTCAGGTGTGAGATTGATTTTGTAAAAAGCCTGTTCTTTCAATGGAATCAACTTAACGAGCGCCTCTACAACATCGCTACGACTATCATAATACCTCTCGGGAATTTTTTAGATGCACCGTTCTGGAGTGTCAGGCGGATCAAAAATAACACAGCTGATAAAACCGTCATCTGTGTCATTTAAGGGCACGGTAATGGGTGTTTTCAATTTCTTGTTCAGAAACCTAGCCGGTATAAATCCATTGTTGACAGCGGCTGGGAATTCGATGAACTGCGTTGAGGACCCCGTAAACAATACATGATCATTAACAATCTTTGTCTCGATGCCCGCCTTTCTAAAACTAGCTTTTAGAAAATCAATTGCGGCTTCCCTATTTTGCAGTTTGGTACTCTTAAATTCAAAAATTTTTTGATAAAGAGGTGCCGACTTGGGATACCTAAACGTAACAGAAAAATCGGATACCCACTTAAAAAGCCGGTTGTAATCCGGAGTTAGAGAGAAACGGTCCTCGTAGAAAATGTCTGGCGAAACATTGAACAACTTACAGAATTCGGGCGTGTTAAAGCGAATCCCGACATTCAGCGGCAAACTCATGATGACATTGTGGTCTAAAGAAGGGTTATGGTAAATGAGAGCCTCTTTCAAATAGGCTTGTAACACCAATTCAACTTCGATTATGAAAGTCTGGAATGTCGGAGTTCTTACTGGTGAAACAATGCTGAAATCGATTTGTTCATCTATGTGATCAGCTTTGAAACCTATTTCGAAAGTGTTGTTTACAGTCATAATGTTCTTGAAGAGGGCAGGGAAATGTCTTTCCGATAAACCAACCTCCCATCGCCCTTGGAAACGTAGCGTCCTCGGCAATCTTGTGATAAAATGAGCTGTTGTATTGGAATGAATTTGATCACCCGTAGGTGTATTTGATGGTAGCGTAACATAAAAATCCGTGTCTTCATACATGATGGCTGTGCTCGGACCCAACTGCTGTCAATCACCTCTTGTCAAGGATTTAAAAGATCAATCTCTCGCACCCAGCTGTTCATGCTGGCTGGGTAACCTAGCCGTTTCACAAAAGCTTCGCGAACACCACGTCTCGTGCGCCAGCGAATAATCTGTTCAATGTTAAAAACTTCGGATTTTTTCACCTTTTGTAACTCCGGGCCGCAGAATACACCTGAGACCTCGCTACCATCGTAATCTTTAATTTTATACACAACAGGTTTTCTATAAATGATTTTTGAAACCTCAAACACCTCCTCGGTCCAGTTTGGAAGATAACCTTTATCAAATATGTTTTTCACTTTCGAGATACGTACGTGATCACCGACTTGTAACCTTGGCTCTGTTTGTGGTGCTGCTGTATAATAACTCTGTTGTTTCAACCATAGAGCTGGGGCATTTCGTACATTGACATCAACTGGTGCCATACCCAAGGCCCTGTGATTGCGGTGGTTGTAGCTTAACACGAGATCCGGTAAGACGTCGATGTATCTGTGTTTGTTGGTAAATGTAAAAAACCTAAACATCCTCGTTTTTAACGCACGGTTGAATCGTTCAATCGTAACAGCTTTCAAATCTGATTCTGTTGTGAGGAAATCGATGTTGAGTGCTTTAAAATAATCTTGAACATGTTTGTTTAAAAACTCTTTCCCTTTATCGCTGTTCACTTTTACAGGAACACTGTCGTGTGTGAAAATTTTTTGAAAGGCTTTCTGAAGCTCGAGTCCCCTCTTCGTTTTTAGAGGTATGACCCACGCATAGCGCGAGAAAACGTCGATGCAGGTCAGTAGAAATTTATAACCATCGTTCTGTTTTGACAGACTGGTTAGATCAACCAAGTCCACTTGAAATTGCTCGAATGGCGCATATACACGCATGCGATTACGAAGGTAATGATGACGCACCGGTTTGTGTAGCGTATAAGCTCTCACGCCCCTTAACCATTCACGTGTTCCTTTTTCAGAATGATTTGTTTGTTTAGCTAAACCTTTCACACCACCAAAACCGGCAGCATTAGCGGGGTTAGAAAATGCCTCATCCATGACCAAAATTTAAATTAAGTTCTGTAAAGAACACATCTGTACTTATTTATTTATTTATAAACAGGTATATGATTGTGCAGTCCCAACCTTTTAGACAGTATTAGCCCCTACTTAGCTACACACCTGTCAATTGAAACAATGTATCCATTAGTTAAAAATTAAAAAACGATATAATACATCTTGAAACAGCAGTCGTAGAAGACATTGTAAAAGAGTTTGGAAAAATTTGGTTACCCTAGAAACAATAGTGAATTAGTAATTAGGTAATTAGTTTAATCCCTCTGAGGCGCCAGTATCGAAGCTGTTAGCCGAAAAGTGGAGTATATAAGGGAATCCAATGGTGTTTACTTGTAAGACAGAACCACCCAAGTGGCTTTTGTTGAGAGCACAAGGACCCCTCTAATCTCTCACCAGGGGTATATCAGAGGCTTATGAAATTAATTTTATTTCAGGCCCCACCCAAATAAAAGACCAACGCCCTAATTAAATGACCAACGCCCAAATTAAAAGGCCAACGCCCAAATTAAAAGGCCCACACCAAAATTAAAAAGGGGAAGGTGAGGTGGTGGGTCACATGAGACGTCTTCTACGCACGGATTGGTTGAACGTCTGTGACGTCAGGCCGAGGTAGGGGGGAGGTAGGGGGTCACGTGGGGCGAATACTGCACGCTGTTTGGTGGAAATCTAGGCGCATATGATTAAAAATTGACCACGCCCACCTCATTAATATGCGCGTAGAACGAGAGGTTATCTACTAGAGGGCAAACCCATTCGACCAGTTGTTAACTGTGTCAATTCTACATTTTATTGTCTGGCTAAAAAGATCACACAAGTGATTAATGTGATCGCACCTAGGTCAAACCAGTATATTGTTCGAAATAGTGAACAGCTCACTGCCAAACTTGATTGTCTCACTAGATATACTGAACTTATATACTAATATTTCCTTCTTAGAAACCGTTGACATAATCAACAAGAGGTTGCAGGCGAACGCGGTTAATGAGGATATACGGAATGATATATACAATAGCTTAAAATTTAAACACACACAAAATTAATTTCAGTTTGAGAATGACTTTTATTCTATGCCCACAGGAGTCCTTATGGGATCCCCAATTAGTCCCACGATTTCACTGGAATTCCTTCAGGGTTTAGAAGAAAGGCATGTCACTCCACTCATAGAGCACATAAAATTGTATTTTATGCAAGGTCCATCGATGATACCTTATTGGTTTTCGATACGGCTGAAATATCTCCCGGTAGAATCTTATATATATATATTCAAGAATTTCCACCCGAACATGACTTTCACTATGAAAGTCGAAAATGAGAGGACAATCAACTTCCTAGATCTCAAGCTATTGAAAAGAATAGATGACAAACGATTGGAGTACGCCATCTTTAGGAAACCAACAGCAACCGAAATTATAATAGGATACGACTCGAACAATCCACCACAACAAAAATATGCAGCAATCAGTTACTATTTCATAGGGCACAAAAATACCCATCACAGTGAAAGATACGAAGGACGAGATCAATGTCACCTTCGATATTGCAAGAAATAATTCGTTCCCTGGTAAGATTACATCTTCATTATTAGGAAAAACCAGACAGCCAAGGCAAAGAATCGAAGAAAATAATGAGAGTGAACATAATAAGTATGCGGTTTTCACCTATACAGGACCAAAAATAACGAGAATCAGCAACTTATTTCGGGAGAGGGGAATCACAGTTGCGTTTAAGACCAACAACAAATGCCGTTATGTGCTTAACCCAAGAATGGTTAACCAGGAACATAAATGTGACTACAGAACCAGTGGTGTATATAAGCTAACATGCCACATGTGTGACGGGTTTTACATCGGATATACGAAGAGGTCGTTTAATAAAAGATAAGATGAACACCGCAATTCTTGGGTGAAAGGGGACAGTAAGTCGGCCTTTGCCATCCATCTCATTAACAGTCGACATCAGTTTGGTGCCATCGAGAACATAACGGATATCATAAAGAAGGAACGTGATCATAAACGGTATTTGACGATAGAAGCTTTAAAAATCAGAATGGAAACAAACGTATTTTAAATAATCAAATAAAATTTAATAACAGTGCCATTTTAGACGTAGTCAATGATGTGAAAAAATAGCCAAAAAATCGATTTATTAATAACATTGACGTATCGGAGCTCGCTTGTAAAAGCCGTTCTACGATAATATTATGAATCATCCCCCCCCCCTTTCATTTTTATATACCCCTAATCTTGTAATTTATAATATACACACTAATATAATACACTCAAATCGCGTCGTGTAAAGTTAAAACTGAACCAGTGTAAAGGATTTTGGGGTTTGCCTTGTGAATATCTCTATGGCAGCTCTGCGTAGAAGTAAAGAACCTCTTGTTCTTAATGACATGGAAGAAGATGTCAGTGAGAAGTATCTTTTTGCTCTTGGCCTTTGCCATCACGCTTGCAAGTTTTACATTTTAGAGGTGTGCCAGATACTGGTGAAAACTGCCTAGAAGGGCAAACCGACCTGACATGTCCTCTTCCACCACAATTGTAACAGGTTATCTCCAGACAGTGTTTTTACCGGATGGAGAAGTGGCACATGTGTTGACATTCTAGTGACGCAAGAGGAGCGCCCACGTGAATTATCAATTAATACAACGCTTAACTGATTATAAAAAACTTCGAGAGCCTTAAAGGCATATAGGTCGAAAGCAAACCAGCTACCATATGAACCATCAGTGTCTTGTCATCTATGGATAATGATATGGCATCCACCTCCATGCGGATTAGCAACACAAGTTCTACGTATGCATTGGAGTGGTCTGTGTCATTGAATGAAGAGCTGAAATGTGTCCCTAACTTCCACCTGATCACAGAATCAGGTTTTGCATAATGCTACTGATGGATTTCCAGATGGGAAAACAATTTTCATCATATATCATCACTACCATTTCATCATCCACCATGCTTAACAAATAATGTCTTTGACAGGCCCAGTCCATTAGAACAGCGGATCTGTCTGGATCTGAAGTGGGTATGGGAGTTTTAGCATGTACGTGTTTGTGTGATTCCAGAAGCGATAAAATACGATACTTCCTTGGGTGAAAGTTAGCACTGATGGGCTTAAGGATTGAAAGAATGTTATCAAAGAAAGACTCAGCCATTGTTGGACATTAAAAAAATTCCAATTCCACAAACCATGTTCTGCTACCAATGATGAGGCAGTTGTGAAAGTGGAGATTTGGCTAGTAGTGAGTCAAGAAACACTTGTAAAGTAAACTGTAAAATTTTTATTGATGACAGTAAAAAGAAACTAGAAAACAAAGCATGTATCATGGTTAAAAATGGTAGACTGTTAAAAATTTTACCCACGGTCAAAGCAAAATATTAATTCAAGTACTCGGTGTCTCGCACAAACTTAGTACACAAAGAGTAACAAATTTCTCAGCAGAGCGGTAGCACAGCTATGGCGTCTCACGATGCACAGTTAACACAACAGCCTGGATGCATGGTTCTGCAGATGAAATATTCGTGTATAGAGAAAGGTAGCCGAGACTGTACAGTCTGAACAAATAGGTTTCGTGGCTAAGCCTAAATATCGTGAGACTGCGAAAAAAACAGCGACGGGTCAAAACTAAAATTGACACGCATGAAACGTGGGGACAATGTTGGCAAACTCGTTATTGCAATTGCGGGGGTACTTACGTAAGTCTTAAACAAGCAGAAAGAAGTTCTAGCAAAATGAGTGGCTACCATTGCTGCACAGAAGAAGTGAGGTGGCAGAAGAAAGAAGAAGATAAAGAAAGTTCCAGTACAAAAAACCACTATATTACACACTAATTTTTTTGTAAAATTAGACAGTATAACAGGTTGTGGCTGAGTTAATTATTTGCGAGGGGAAAAGTCACATAGCGCAAGAGCTTCCATCATACAAGTTTGAAAAAAAATTAGGACAAAACAATGAAATATTTAAACCTAAATACTAATATCAATAAAAATAACATTTGAAATAATAAACAAAATATTATCATCCACCACGAGATTTATTGAAAAGCAATAATTTCTCCACCAGGCAAAAATTATTGCGATTTTCCAAAATATTTTGCATTAATCAGTCAACATTCTGGATTTCCTTCTGGTGGCCGAAAGACTAAATGGCGCCTTAAACAGCTCGCGGCCAAATTTCGAGGCAAGGCATCATCTTTACCAGGCCATTGGCCTCTCAAATTTCTTATCTGTGACGTCAGGGCTTGCTCCTTGAGGGTTCAATCCCGGATTGACGAAGCAACATAAGAGCTTTTTGATGAGACAGAGTTCTTAGGAACTGCATTGTCTTTCTAATTCTTGTCCTCTGCAAGGGTGCGCACAGAGGTATAACAGGTATGCTTTATCTTTGTCATCTGGCTGGCTGCAACCCATTTTGCTGGCAATTGAGGTCTTTTAATGCGGCGACCCTACGAACCCAATGCCAATGACCCTTAGAATTAAAATTTCAAATGTCTCACTCTATCCTAGATGACACAGCGTGACCGAAGAATCTCCCCTGGTGCAGACGCTTAACAGCCGAGCCACATTGCGACACCTCAGAAGGAAGTCCGAGCTGTTCCGTCACGAGAGTGCAGATACAAAATTCATTTCCCTGGCTATTAAATACGTTTTCCATTTCATGAATTTCAATAGGCTAAATTTTGATACTTATAGTGCATCTAAACTTTTATTTGTTTTTAACAAGATATCGTATAATGGTGTCAGACCACAAAGAATCTATTGTATTTTCCTAATTTTCCCATTGAATAATTTTAATATTATCCTTCATCATCAAAATTGATTTTATCTTTATATATTGCTTTCTGGGGACAGACCTGATTTGGAAGAACCATTCGTGGAATTTCTGGTTATTGATTGAGTAACTAGTTTGCATTTAATTATAAATTTTTTGCCTAAAAGAGGGTAGTGCAATCGCTATAGTGAAATTTAGATATAATAAATAAAGAAAAATAGTAAAAAATTTCACAGCCTGGACTCGACCCAGGGACTATCGGCTGGCCTATTGTTGCACAAACTTTGCCTTGCATTGTTGGTCATCAGATATAAAATGAGTTAGCAAAACTCATGGGATAGCAAGCACATTGATTGATGGGCATGGCTGACGAATTCACAGGGGTAACGGATTTTGGGAATGGACCATTAGTCGTTGTGGGAAGAGCTTGGATGACTGATTAATCAGAAATGGTAAGTCGTCGCGGGTTGACGTCTTTTGAACGGGGTATGATAGTAGGTGCCCGACGCATGGAATGTTCTATTTCCACAGTGGTGAAGAAATTGGCTTTCCCCGCTCAACTGTCTCCAGGGTGTATCGGGAATGGCTAGATGAAGGCATCCTAGTTTACAACAAGCACCATACCGGGCGTCCAGCTGCCCTGAATGATCGTGACCGACGACACCTGGGACGAATGATTCAGAGAGACAGGAGCGCAACAGTGCAGAAATAACAGACCATTTCAATACTGGGCGCACTAGAAACGTCTCTTGGTGGACAATCCATCGGAATCTGCCTGCCCTCGGGTTTGACAGCCCTCGCAATACACGGGTGCCAATGCTTACCCAGCGTCATCAGACACTCAGACGTGCATTTGACACCAACTATCTTAGCTGGACTCTGCAAAGGTGGCGTAACGTCATATGGTCAGATGAGTCACGATATCAACTGTACCATGCTAATGGGAGGCACCGTGTTTGGCGCAGACCTCACAAAACGATGGATCCCGCATGCCAACAGGTGGTGGTGCAGGGTAGTGGAGCGTCAGTGATGGTTTGGAGTGCATTTTTCTGGTGTGGAATAAGCCATCTGGTTATCCTAGACCAAACCTTGAATGGTCCACAGTATCGTCAACTCATCGGAGACCACCCGTTTTTGACATTTCAACACCCTGACGACGTAGCAGTCTTTCAAGATGACAATGCTCCACCATATCGCTCCAATGTCGTCCGCGAATGGTTCGAGGAGCATGCAAAAGAGGTCCAACTACTGAGCTGGCCAGCCCGGAGCCCTGACATGAATCCCATCGAGCATATCTGGGATGCTGTTGAAGTCAGGCTCTGGGCACAGCACCATCCGCCCACGAACAGGCAGCAACTATCTTCGGCTCTGCAGACTACCAAGTGTCAACAACCTCCAGAAGTGTACCAGGGACTTGCAGACTCACTTCCACGCCGTATTGTTGCACTCCACAGGGCCAGATGTGGCCCGACCAGATATTAAGTAACTATCTCAAGAGTTTTGCTAACTCAGTGTATATTATTGATCTTTGCAGAGTGTTGTAAATTGCGTGTTGATACCATTGTTGATACCTATTATTGCCGACACTTTGCCTTGCATTGTTGGTCATGAGATATTTCTCAAAAATACGCCCTGCTGTATCTATGAATATCGTTTTTTATCAAGAACTTTTTCGAAATATGAGGTAGACAGCAGCCTTCCTCATTGTTTGAAGATCATGTATGCGAACTTTTGTCAAGATCGGAATAAAACTGTAGATTTATATAAAATACAAACAAACAAACCCACAAACAAACAAACATCCTTATTTTTATACATAGAAGACTAGCAAAGGACCCGCCGTTGCCCGAGCTAATTATGCTTGTAGGAAACACATACGCATACACAAAGAAACACACATACTTTTTCTAATTGTCTGAATGCTTGCACCTCCTTTGCCTCATCGAGAGAGGTTGTTCTATCCATATATTCTATTATATTCATTTCCTGTTCAATATTAATTATTCTTGAAAACGAATGTTCTGTCATTGCATCATCATTTTATATTCATTGTTATAATTCTTTAAATAATTTTGTGCTCATTGTTATTGGTGAATTGCGCATGGAGACCATTATTGATGCGAACACGAAGGTCCGATTTTTGAACAAACTTTGCCTTGCATTGTTGGTCTTGGAATATCTGTTGCTGGTCCGAGCGTAGTGTGAGTTGCGTGTAGACACTATTGTTTTTACCTATTGTTGCACAAACTTTTCTTTTCATCGTAAGTCATGAGATATATACTGGTTCATCTGTGCAGAGTGTTGTAAATTGCGTGTTGATATCATTGTTGATACCTATTATTGCCCAAACATTGCCTTTCATTGTTGGTCATGAGATATTTCTAATTAATATACCCTTCCATAGCCATGAATAAAAAATTTATATCGATAATTAATATTTTTCCAAAATCTGTGGTAGACAGTGACCTTCCTCATGGGTTAAAGTTCAGTATTCCAAATTTCATCAAGATCGGAATAAAACTGTAGATGTGCATAAAAAACAAACAAACCACTCCCGCAAACAAACCCACAAAAAACCCACAAACAAACATCCTTCTTTATGTATATAGAAAGAGCAGCAAAGGACCGGGAAAAATCGGAAAGACAGGAATTTACCTCTTCACTGAAAAAATCCATTTAAGGTGATATACCAGGACTTGATTTACCGAAAAAAACATTTTTACAGGCTCAAAATGGATGGACCTCTCCAAGGATGCCTTGTATAATATAAATAATTTTTTACTCACGTAATCCTACTTTAGATATACACTTGATGTTGTTGCAATTTCCCATCTCCTTTCGATGTCTTGAAGCAAAAAATTAGCCAATAATCACTTTGTGTTGTCTAGCAATCGCCGATTCTTCTATTTACTTGCTTACCATTTGATCAATACAGCATGGAGCTAAAGGAGTGGTTCCTCTATCGTCTTTCATCTTTTCTCAATAGTCTGCTAAATCATTATCTGGTCATTTATAAAGATTTTCAGGATAATGTTAAGTACTAAGAATTCTCTTTTCTAACAAAAGCTTGAATAAAAGGATTTCTATGCATTGAATTCTATATTGCAGAAACTTTGCCTTGCATTGTTGGTCAGACATATATTGTTGATCCTTGCATAGTGTTTGTGCATTGCATGTTCACACCATTGTTGATGTCTATTTTTGCCCAAACTTTTATCTGCTTTGTTCGTCATGAGATATATATTGTTGGTCCGTGCAGTGTGTTTGTAAATTGTATGTTGATACCATTGTTGATACTTATTATTGCAAAAACTTTATCCTGCATTGTTTGTCATGAGTTTTTTCACATTAATATACCCTGCCATAACCGTGAATATCGATTTTTTTTCAATAATTATTATTTTTTTGATATCTGAGGTAGACAGTTACTTTCCTCATGGTTTGAAAGTCACGTATGCGAGTTTTTATCAGATTCAAAATAGAACTGTAGATCTGTATAAAAAAAACAAATCCACAAACAAAACAACAAATAAACAAACAAACATCCTAGTTTATACAGATTGAATTGAGTACAGGTGTTTTTGAATTGAGTACAGATTTTTTGGGAGATGATAGAAGAGGTCCTTAGAAGTATTTTTCGTCATATGAACATGGGGTCCCCTCAGCTCCGTTTACCTACAATACTGCATTGAACAATTAAATGACACCAGGACGCAGTGTGCGTTAGTAGGCCTAGATTATTTTGTTTTTAACAATTAACACAAGCAATCTACTGTATGACTTTTTAAAACAAATCTTTACCTACTGCTTTCCCAGAATGCGATTAGTTCATTTACATATGGGCTAATCGTATTTTACAAAGGGGTTGAATACCATGGAATCTCCTTGACGAAGTTTTTCCTAAGACTTTTCAACAAACAAGCACGTGCACTTTGAAATTTCTTTGCAAACAATTATTTAAAAGTTATTACAGAAGATTGCTTGTGTTAATTGTTAAAAATAAAATAATCTAGGCCTACAACGCACACGGCGTCCCGGTGTCATTTGATTGTTCACTGCAGTATTGTAAGTAATCATAGTTGCGGGGACCCCATGTTCATATGACATAAGATACTTCTAAAGACCTCTTCTATCATCTCCCAAAAAATCTGTACTCAACTCAAAAACACTCTGTATATACAGAACTAGCAAAGGTACCTGGCGTTGCCCAGGTTCATTACACTTGTATGTAAAGAGAAGAATCTCCAAAAATTAAAAAAAAATTTTGCAAATATCTTAAAAATAAACACATAGGAATGCATAGAAATAAAACAGTACTTGAAAAATTTGAAAAAAAAATTGTTTAAGGCTCACAAAGGATGGACCAAAGATACCACTGCTAGTCTAAATAATTTTTTACTCACGTAATCTTACTTTAGATGTTCACATGATGTTATTGCAATTTTCTTTCTTCTATCGATGTCTTGAAACAAAAATTGGCCATTCATCTCTTTGTGTAGTCTAGCGGTGAGTCTTCTATTTACTTGCTTCCCATTTGCTGAAAACAGCTTGGAAGTAAAGGAGTGCTTCCTCTGTCTTCTTTCCACTCTTTCTCAATAATCAGTTAAATCTTCATTATCTCCAGTTACTGATCATTTTTAAAGATTTTCTAGAAATTGTTAAGTACTAAGAACTCTTATTTCTAAGAAAAGTTTGAATAACAGGAATTCTATACATTGTTACAAATTGAAACGTATCCATAATGCATCATCATTTTATGTTCCGAAATCTGAGGTAGACAGTGATCTTCCTCATGCTTTAAAGGTCATGTATGCGAAATTTTATCAAGATCGGAATAAAACTGTAGATTTGTATAAAAAACATACAGGCAAACAGACCCACAGACCCACAAACATCCTTCTTTATATAGATAGATAGTGGTTTATAATATTCGCAATTTAAAAGTAAAAATATTTCTGGCTTGCGAACAAGGAGCCGAGCTTTAACCTATGCTGATAGGGCTGTTTGATACTGACAGCTTTCATGTCTGTGTTAGCTTTGTATTTAGTACAGTGAGTCACATACCCTATGGTTCTGGTTCGAGTTTAGGCCGTGAAATGTTCTCTACTATTTTTCTTCTTTTAATAATTAATATCGGAGGCAATATCTTCTAAAGATAATTTTCTAGTAATAATTAGATAGTAACTAATGTAATTACTCATTGCTGGACCATACTAGGTTGTGAGTGCTGAAATAGTTATCAAAGCTTCCAGGTGGCCCTCAACGATGCAAGAATATTAACAGAAGAAACTGCGACTGCTAGACTATACAAAGTGATTAATGGCCAAGTTTTTTGCTTCAAGACATCGAGATCAAAGTGGGAATTGCAACAATATATTATCAAGTAGTGAATAACTCTATTGGAATTGCAGAACACACTCAACTGTCGATCATGTGCTCACACTGCCACCTAAGAAGAGATTCCAGTCATCGAATGTGTACTTCTAAAGTTAGGCTGGATGAACACGGAATTATATAGGCTATCTATGTCATAAATGGAGTGACACATCCATTGAAAGAATATACAAATTTTTTTTTCTAATTTTTATTATGGATTTCTATTGTATTAGTACTAAGAGTTTTTAAGTGTTCATGCGTTTGTACTTTAGATTTACTGCCAAACGTAATCAAAAAACAATCCAAGATTCACGGCTCACCCCGAGAAGGACGGGGTTAACTTAAATAATAGGGGAAAAGAAATAAAAAGAACAAGAATTGATCAGAGAAACTATGCAGACATAAAACAAAATGCTATCTGCGTGTGGGAACCATCTGGACAACTGGAACTTCGTCTACAGCCTGAGCGTATAAGAGCGTCTATATTAAGAGCAATTGAAGAAAAGGTTGGTGTTCCAGAGTCGTATTCCCCTTCGCAAAGAGCAAAGTCTAAATTAGTCAGTGATGTCCCCCAGTGGTGAAAATGGATATCATTTACTCTGAGGCAGGATATCAGGAAGATAAATAAGCACTAACGCAAAAAAATGGAGAGTTAAAAACTGTTGAGAAAGTGTGGAAATGCGACTAAGAAAACAGTCTCTTCCATCAGTGCAATATTGGTTTTGCTAGCACAAAGCTGTTACTGAGTAAAAGGTGAGCGTGTCAACAGAAGAAACGACGCCTGCTAAACACACAAAGTGATAAATGACCATGGTTTTGCTTCAAGACATCAAGAGCCGAGTGCAATTGCATCAACAGATAACGAAATAGTGAATAATCACTTTCAGATTATAGGAACTGGCGACTTCAAGGACAACAAACGATCATGTTTATCAGCTGCCACTCAAGAAGAGCGGTTTTTCTTCAAAGTTATCATTGATATATATTTCCGCATTAACGACAGGATAAATATTGTTGAATATGCCCCGATGTGATGATGCGACAGTTATTTCAAAATGATGCAATGACAGAATTTTCTGTATGTCTTAGAAATAGAAGATTAGTTTCTACGAAAAATTTGCACTGAGCAGGAAATGTATATAATAGCACAATAAAGATAGGAAGTGGCGAGATATAGGAGTCTTCTTTGAGCTCCCAGACAAAAGTTTAGGCGTGTTACGTGTTCGGAGAAATTAAACGGTGTAGAAATTTCCAGACACTACTGCAGCTTCCTCTCTCTCTTCTAATGGCTTGTGTATAAAAGGCTGCTGTTGGTCTCGCGCGACAGTTTGTGAAGTAAATGATATCAGGGCGTACATCAACTAAACACTTCTAACCAACATCCACTTTGCATTATGCTTTTAATAATCTTTCGAAGTATATATGTTATTTCATATCTAATAAAATGTCACTGAAGTAAAAAACGAGAATTGGCTAGAGAAAACAACAAGTTATCTGGATGTCGAAAAAATTTTAAAACGGTAAAGTCCACTGCAGGAAGTTATAGAAAAATTGAAAAAAATTTGAGATATTATTATTTAACTAATGTATGCATAAAGAATGATATCATCAAGCAATTCACCATTATTCAACATTGGTATCATCACGCATCAAAGTTTGTGCATATAAATAAGGTTGATTAAGCTATGTAATGAAGATTTATTCCACTTCTGCGAAATAAAAAGCAAAATTGATATGTAACAATGAGAGAAATCCTATTGTTTAGACTTTTCTTATTAGTGATAGTTCTTAGAATATAACAGTTATAACAGAATTATTTATAATGAGCATTAAATGATGTTGCAAGGACAGAATATAGATAAGGCAGAGTCTGTCGAGGAAATAATGGAGTCACACGTGTCTTTCTTGAGCTCCGAAACTAACGTCCTGATGATTGCATAAAATTTGTGTATTAGGTAAAGAGTAGAAAAAGAACGAGTATTGATCAGAGAAACTCTGCAAGTCAAACACAAAAAACTCTCAAAGGGTTAGAAATATCTGAATAACGGGAACGTCGTCTTGAGCAGGAGGATATAAGAGTTTCTATCGCAAGGCAATTGAAACTGCGAAGGAAAGATAAGTCTAAAGTATCAAGTGGTGTTTCTCGGGGATGAAGATTGGTATCAAAATAATCTAAGGCAAGTCAACAAGAGTTTAAACAGAAACCAGGGTGACAACGGGTTATGAGCTATTCATATATAAAAATAAGAGTGGTTGTTCAGAGAAGAGATAAATACGTCTGAAAAACAAGAAAGTCTACTGCAGAAAATTTTAAATTACTGAAAACAAATTTTGAGTTATAATTTTTATTTAACTTCTTGGGCTTGTTCGCTTTATAACTATAACTATCCTGGTCAACGTTAGGTGCCTTTGCTAGTCTATTTTAAAAAAAATTTTGTTCATCGGTTTGTTTGTGTGTATTTAATACAAATCTACAGTTTTCTTAAGATTATGATGAAACAATGCAAACGTTAAGGTGAAATGTCTTATGCCTTCTAATACATCCAACGTATGTCTTTAAAGGGCAGCTGGCACCAAAATTTAAGTATTAATTTACGTTAATTTTAAGCTTTCAATTAACTAAGAGTCCTTTGTAGACCCTAGATTTATATTTTGTTATTAAAAATATTAAAATTTAACATAAAAATTTTAAGTTAATACAAAGTTGTGAAACCCGAAATCTTTTTCGAGTACGACAAATTTCACCACTAGAGTTCACCCCCTTGTGACGTCCTGAGACCAAGAGGAGAAAATCTTCGTAATAATACTTTTGCTTCTCTCACAGTCTTTAAATCTGATATAAAAATCGTGCCAGGCTTTTAATTAACTGTATACTTTGATATGCAGTTAATAAATTGGTGTATTGCGTTGCATATGATTGGAAAAGTTCTACAGCAAGTGGAGAAAAGATAAGTTTTTTACTTTTCCAAAAGATCCCGATCTGAGAAAGCAGTGTGTAAATAACGTCAAACGAAAAAATTTTGATCAAACAGTTTACAGCAGGCTCTATGAGAAACATTTTACAGATGACAGCCTCTTCGTAAATCCATCAATAGCAAAATCAGTTGGTTATATACAACGGTTACGGAGATTAAAATCGGATACAATTCCAATCTTATTTAATCACAAATAAATAATCACAATCAAATAATCACAAATTTGATCTCTGGTAAACCACGGTCGTTAGTGCAAAAAAGAAGACGCAAAGAAGTTGGTACTGCATTTCCTTTGTTAGGATATTTCAACTATTTATCCCAAATACAAAAGGTTTCTACAATAATTGTGCGTATTAAAAAATGAATTCGTAATAATAACTCTTAAATACAAAGGTTTATGTAAAATGTTTACTTATTTATTTATTTTTTGACGGGAATACCCATTTACAACAACAAAAAACCAAACATTATGTTGACAGAATTTTTAAAGGAACAATTAATATTTATAGAAAGTTCATACATACCCAGAATTTTATTTCGAGGGGAGGTAAGTCTTACCAACAAAAGAATTACAATAGTCAATATGGGGGCCCCCCCTGCAGTTAGATACGGCCATGTTACAAAGTACTGTATATCTCACATTTGATATTTTAATATTGATAATATTTAGTAGCAGCCTAGAAATAAAACAACTTTGACGTGTTATATACATAACAGAAACATTATTGGTAGAACATACAATTCTTGTACAAAAGCAACAGGAGCAATCAAGTGCTTCAGACCGTGACCACCGAGAGAGAAGACCTCCGCAATGAAACTGGATACATTGTTGCACCACATAGATAGTGCATTGTTATTCGTACTTCTACCAATAATAAGCCCTGAATTTGCACTATCTATGATGATGTAACAATGTATTCAGTTTCATTGCGGAAGCCTTCTCTCTCAGTAGTCACGTTCAGACCCTGTGTCTAATTTTCAACTGGATTCAAGCATTAGAAAAGAAAACCATAAAAACTTTATATACTTTTGACTTAATTTTGTTAGTCTCTTAAAAGTTATGAATTTCACTTGCCTCTTGCAACTGAAATAATTATGCTGATTTGGAATGCCTTATTCTTGATTTCTAATATTATTGTGTCACAGATAACAGATAAGTTACAAAATCAAACATACCTTGTAAAGCATAGCTCCTCTATTGAAGTGAACCAGACAACATCCTTATGTGTTGATTTTTTTGATTAATGCTGATTCAGCCTGCTCTCAAACCTTTAATACTGTCTCCCATAGAAGATAAATTAAAAAGTAAATCTATGTATTATTTCAGAGTTTAGTGTTGTTTGAAATATTCATCTCTTGTGCAAAAATTAGCTTATTTATTGTAGAAGATGTTGAACAAACAGGTCCAATCTTTTATCAGAAGAAAATTCAGAAGTATAAGAGTGCAGAAAAAAGAGTTACTGTGGATGCGGGTGTTCAATGTGATCTGATCACATCTTCTGTTTCCAAAAAGCGGGAGAGTGTTATTGAAATAGATCACGCTAAAATGTCCGGATAATGCTGAAAAGGATCCAGAATGGAAACACAATTTAATTTTGGAATCTGCGAAAAACATGGTCACGTGCTTGTCAGAAAGGTGACTTTTTATGTATTTTTCAGTAATGTAGTTGTTCTAGCACTAATACTCTTTGATCTTAAAACAATATAATATTTGTCATTCTAATTGCAGTGAAGCAGTATATCAAAATTCATCTCAGTTCCAAAAAAAAAATACATTGAATATGATTCGAAACTGAGACAACTGTTCCATACATGCATTGAATATGGGAGAATATGTGACATCAAAATTAATCAACATGGTACATACATCCAGCTTCAAGCCACATGCACAGTACATAATATGCATGAACGGATGTGGGAATGCCAACATTAAATACATTCTATTCCATCAGGCAACATAATATTGGCAGCAGGATTATTATTTAGCGGCTGTATTATCAGTCATACATTGAGGCTTTTCAATCATGCTAATCTTCAAACCATATCAGAAAGAACATACTGTTTCCAGCAGTAAAGATTGTTTGGAATACTGAACAGAAAGAAAATGCTGTAATCCAAAAAGGAAAACAATTTAAAAGTAGCAGAGGATGCCAGACGCACTTCCCCAGGTCAAAAAACCCAGTTTGGGACTTTACATTATGGACGTATCTGATAATAGAATCTTGGATGTCCAATTAGTGTAGGTAATCTTATAAACTATGTAGATTCCACTGATATGTATAACCTATAAAGTTGGTAGTTATTATAGTAATTCATACATACAATATAATTATCTTTCCTGGCTAATGAAGTAAAGAATTTAGTTGAGAAGGAAGGATTCAAAAGAGCAATAAATTTCATAGAAATCCACAACTTAATGGTAACTGATATTGTTCTGGAAAACTCAGATTTTTTGTTGTAAAAATAGTTATAATGATATAAGTTTGTAAATATTTATTCTATTTTTATTTAATTTTTTTTAGTTGCAGACAGTCACTGTTGAGTTTGTATTGCTTAAATAAATGTTAATAACAATCTCTACGTGATAATCGCTGTCTGCTTTAGTTGTCACTCGTGAATAATTTTCGTGATGACGAGGATGTTGTTTGGCACTATTGTTAGTCTTCTTTTCGTAATTACTGTTTTTTTTTCATTCAGACAGCTCACTTCCAGCTTTGGACTTGACCAATCCTACTCCCTTATTGGTCCTCCACGTGTTTACTAGCGCAGCCCTGGCGGTTCAACTTTCATTACATTCCATAGGCCTTCAGTTGAATCTTTAAACATTGGAACCAACCATGTTTTTCTTTTTGGCCCAGTCGATAACTGGTGAAAGATTCCAGTGCCTTGCAAATTGCTCCTACCCTGCCACTGGACGTTATTTTGTTACTATTGAATCAGACAAGTAAAATTCTCACTTTCTAGCAGCATCCATGATTCTCTATTGAGCAGCATTTTTTACGGGTTTACTCATAAGGTTATAATGGAATTTCTTTTGATACTATTTCAACAATAACGCGTATATTGGATGCCTTGCTGCACAATTCAGTTTTTTTATTAATAATTAATTATTATTTCGTAGTCTTCATTTAGACATAAATGGAAATATGAAAGTTGATTCTTATTCCTTAAATGGAATTAGTCTTTCTTAATGAATATTTAGCTATTGAAACTCAATTCGCACAATATAGCGATTGATATTTCTCCTTACAGTATTTTGCTGTATTATCGTACATTTAAATATTTTTTTTATTCATTTCGAAAAATATTCTTTTGTAATTGAGATCATAATGCTAATTCCTCAATTAAATCATATTTTATAGAAAATTTTTTTGCACAGGATTTTTGTATTTCATAAATAAATATCTTATGTTTATTCTTATGGTTTTTTTTTTGTTTTTTATAAGTATCGCCTCTTAAATTCTGTTCTATTTTTTGCTTCACATTCTGAACACTTTTGTAGGCGAGCATGCATAATTATTCTGGGTTTATTCTTTTATACAATATAGAGGAATTGTATTTTGAAGAAGGTCATTCTCTCCCTAGGCTAACGAGTACCAATTATATTCAGGACGTACCGAGTTTTACCCTTTCTCGAAACCAAAGGGCTAACCAAATATGTCCAAGAAAGGATCTCACTCCTTACAGAAGCTTCAGCCAGCTCATCCATGTTTCCTGATATTGTTGTCGTGCTTCATGATGACAATCTCTTTACATTATGGAAAGCAATTAAGCGTCGATATGGAAGGCTGGAGTCAGTGACGCAAGCTGAAATAATGCGGCGTCTCTTAGCATTGCTTTTCTTAGACGCTGATAAACCGAATACCTATGTAACAACAGCGCTACAAACACGTGCTCAGAGTGGAGCCGTGCACCTGATTCTGTGTGATAAAATTTTGATTCACCATATGGTCACAGGTCTACCCTCAACCTATAGTCCATTGAGATTCGCGGTTCAGTCAAACCCATCAATGTCAATTGAAATCTTTCTAAGTACTAAATGTCGTCTTTAAAGTCCACACCACACCAAATTCATGAATAGATGTACCCTCGTGTGCTACCTCTGTTTCTCCCCCAGCATCCACATCCAAAGACCCGTTGAACAAATAACATAAACACGGTCTGTCAATCCAAAATTTATGCCTCTACTGCAGGTGCAGCTAATTCACGCACCGCAATACCCACTTGTTTGCAGGATCCTGCATCAACAAAGTGCATGCCTCATGCAACAGCTTCACGTCCTAAGCATAAGCCTTGTAAATCAGGTACAAAATTTCAAAGCAAGAAACCAGCAGCCAACTGTGTTGGTGTTCTAAACTAGGATTAAATAGTTGACACGGGTGGCTCATTTCACGTAATTAAAGAAAAACAGTTCTTTGAATTTTTTCAAAGTATTCATACGCGGGATACACACTGCAGACCCTAAGATAACTATTGCTGCTATCGCTGCTGGTGCGGCAAATGTGTTATTAGATTTAGGAGCAGTTTTAACCTCAATGACATGCTTTATGCTTCAAGCGCGCATCTCAATCTAGTCTGCGTGAATCATTTTTCAAGGCAGGGTTACAGTGTTCTTTATGGCCCAACTGATTACTCCATTACTTCCTCTAAGGGCACGTTCATCGCTGTGTGGAGGACCGCTCATTCAGTTTCCCGAACCGGCCCCTCATTACTTTCAATGGCAGTCATTTATAGTAACATTCATAATGCATTGGGCTGTTCGTCGTAAAAAAAAACCTCACCACAACCGTAGCCTGCGCTGTCTTACAGTTTCCCGCCATTAAGACAGCGTGTTCCATGCCTTCAGGTATGATTGTGCAATGTCCCTCACAACATTCTACAGGGTCAACAGTCAACAAGTCTTTTACAGCTACTTCACGTGGATACAATGGGACCAATGTCTACCACTTCTATCCATGGAAACAAATTACTATTAGTAGCCGTCATTGATTTCTCACGAAAAGCTAATCGTTTGTGCTATACCGACAAAAAGTGAAGTGCCAAAGCGTGAATGGACTTGATACTAAATCTACAACGCTCTACTGGACAAAATCTGGCGTACATACGTTCCGATAATGGAACAGAATTAACCAATACAGAACTAGGTGAGTTCAATACGAATCAAGGAATATCTCAGCAATTCACTGTTCCTAAGAACCTCCAGTCAAATGGTGTTGCTGAGAGAACCGTCCGCTCCATTTGTGATGAAATTCAGTTCTTTTTTCACCTTGAAAATTTCTGAGACCATGCTGCGCTTACAGCAGGATTTAATCTAAATTCTCTACCCAGACAAGGTCAGACTTAGTCCCCTGAGAAGGTATTGTGAAAGAAGAAACCGACCATCAAATATCGAGCTCCTTTGACTGCCTGTTACACTATTATATACCCAAGTAGCACTGATCAAAGTTTGATGTTCGCACCAAAAGTGTTTTTTTTTATGAGATACTCCATTTCTTCTGCTGGGAACCTTATTTATGCACTAGATGAGGGCAAATTTTTACGAGCACGTACAGTTTGTTTCTTTCCTAAGGAATTTTCAAAGTTCACAAGGAAATCAGATCCATCATTATCCGACCTTCCCGCCAATCTCACCCACGTGAACATTAAATGAGACAAGAATGCAACACACTAAAGGTTACACCTCCATCAGTAACCACATCAATGGAAGATGATCCGGCTTGTTCGCCTATATCCATCATGTGGCAACCGCCTCTTGAAGTTCCACCACCAGCATTACGACATTCACGAAGGCTAAAAGAGAAGGCAGAAAAATAATGTGCTGCCTTATGTCATCAAGAGTTTACTGACTCCGACTTGCTAGTCACTCCGCCAATCACACACCAGCCTTATCAACAAGCACTCGCTAACTCTCCAACTTCATCAATGGGAAGAAACCATGCAAAATGAATTGAATTCACTCATGCTCCATCACGTCTGGGATTTAGAGCTTCCACCACCAAATCTAAAGGTTTTAAAAAAGACAATGGATCTGCTGCATCAAATTAACCCTGATGGTTTGGTGTCCAGATTCAAGGCAAGATTAGTGACTATCAGCTCGTCAAAAGTCTACAAGAGACAGTAAGAGTTAACTTTCTCACCTGTCATCAGAATTGAATCCCGCCACTTACTATTTGGCTTAGCTGCAAAGCAGTGACTGCGCCAGTATGACTTTAAATAGGGGTGGCCGTGGCCTGGTTGTCTCATCGGTTGGCTTGCTGATCGATGGAGTTAAGCAACTGCAGGCGCGGCCAGCTGCTGGCTGGGTGACAGCCAGTGACTTGAGGACCACCGCTGTGGGGATGGCTATTTGGGGCCCAGATTTGGGGGACTTTAGTCTGACCCATTTGCTGAGTGACCAGTGCTAGTTGTCCAGCAGCTGGTGTTAACTACTAGTTTGTTTGTCCGCCAGCAGCTTTTCCATCATGAACCTACTGTGCTTCAGAGGGCACGTGAGGCCATCGGTCCCGGGTTCCACTGTCAACTCGTAGCAGTCATTGGTTACTGGTTGGCGCAAAACTCGCTCGTAGTAGTAAGTGCCGCATATTATCGTTCTCTGATAATCTACCCTCTGTACAAGATAGAGATGACTTTAAATGTGCGTATCTTTACAGACCAAAAGACCACACCATACGTCTATCACCACCGAAGAGTTTACAATTCTATCACCATAAGTCTATCACCACACCATACGTCTATCAACGCCAGGTAATCACGTCAGCAAATTGCGTAAATCAGTTTACAATCTCAAACAAAGTGGAAGATGCTGGTAGTTAAAATTGTGTCAGCTTCTTAAACGATTAAAATCCACTCCATCTAGATTTTTTTTACTACACTAATGCTGAATGCACCATTTTTTAACAGTCTACATGGATGACATCAGTGAAGCAACAACAAATGTCTCCACCCTAACCTCCATCATGGACAAAATGAAAAAAGACATCGACCTCATGGAGTTGGGAGAGCTAAAATATCTGCTGCGTCTGCATGTGTCACAAGTGAACGGTTCTATTTATCTGTCAGAAGCACAATATATCAAGCAGATTCTGCATGATTATGGCGTCCAGAACTTCAAACCAAATACCATGCCACTAAGTCTTCATTGTAATATTGATTATACTGCGGATTCACAACCGGTAGATTGTACCCATTACCAATTCCTTCTCCTTTCTGCAATGTATGTAATGACTTCACGCGGCCTAATATAGCTTTCGCAATTACTAGGCTGTCGACATAAGCTAAATATGACAGTTCTTGCATATGACAGCTCTTAAGGGTGTCACTTCTTATTTTAAAAACACCAACGACACATAACTTGTTGTTACCCCATCTACTGATCCTTTGTGTGCATTCGCTGATGCCTGCTGGTGTGTCATCCCACAGAGTAAAAGATAGTCTGGAATTTTGAATAAATTGGGGAAATATACCATAACCTGGTCTTCTAAGAAACAACGTTTAGTCGACCTGAGCAACTGCGAAGCG
The DNA here is from genome assembly GCA_023313115.1 of Rhysida immarginata. NCBI lineage: Eukaryota > Metazoa > Arthropoda > Chilopoda > Scolopendromorpha > Scolopendridae > Rhysida > Rhysida immarginata. Next base: position 524,254 of record JAHWFO010011717.1, on the reverse strand, counting down.
GAAATAATAGCTATAGTGAAGTCACTGAAATGTCTTTGGGGCCTCATAACCGAGTTAAGACAAGGGGAGTTTATTTCATTCCCCAAAATCATTTACTGACTCAAAGTCTGCCATAGCATGTCTGGGAGCATTAGAATCAAAGACTAGAACAAGACACATCTTGAGATTGCATAATTTCATCGCGCGAGAAATTTATCTAAGGAATGCGATTCTTACCTAATGTTCTTCCGCTGACATGCCGGCAAAAGTACTAACTAAACCTTTACCTGCCCCTGCTTTACACAGATTCCTGGATTCGTTATCCTTATCTGAGCATGATAAGTATTTGTTTAAATTAAATTACTTAACTCATTGGTTTGCTAGCCTACACGAGGGTATTGATTATCTTGTTCCTTTAAATTTCATAATTGCAAAGTTATTTACTTCGCGGAATGAGAGGTGTTCTAAACGCAATATTTTTCGATAAAAGCATTAGCTTTAATATCACAAAAGAATTTTTTTGGCCTGTTCTTATCTTTCGTTAAGGTAGTAACCCCATTTTCCTTTTACATTTGATAACGTATTATACATTTACCATGTACAATATTTTGTATACCAAAATGCAAATATTGCCCTTATGCATATTATTTTTTCGCTAAAATGCAAAACACACTGTTTGCGCACACAAAAAAGGAAAAAAATAATAAAAGGCATAAATATATTTTTTTTATTGTAACTTAAATAATTTTTTTTATATCCGAACTAGTATATGTAACTTCAGTACCCGTTTTTTTTTTTTGTTGTATTCGAGAAATTTACAGAGGGCTTTGTTCAGGAAAACACAGATTTTTTGTTGTAAATCAAAAAAAGGTAGCAGAATGTCCCACCCTATTGTGGTTTTTTTTTTGCACTGTTTTACTGACAGATGAGTCAAATGAAAGAGACATCTATGCTTTTGCAAATAGTTATTGCTTTATTGGATATTCTGCTGTTTACTAATTAGCATTAGGTCATGTTCCAATATACAATGAGGATATCTTTTCAACAAGCATAGAAAAAGGCGTACAACGCACCAGAATTATGTTAAAGAAATGGTGGTGGCTAATACATGCATTTAGATTCTGTTTACACAGTGCTATTGTCAACACGTGAGTGCTTTACTGCAATATGGAAAACATATTGCTTCTAGAATTTACTAGATGAATTCTTGTGACAGTCTGAACAGCACACGAGATTATTATTGCCCCGAAATAACATGTCTGAATACGACTGAGCATTGTTGTTCACCTTGATGACAAAATTGATACATAGCATGGATGGAGACAATATACTGAAGATCATTGTTATAAAATTGTAATGTGGGTTTGTGTACCGTGATATTCAATTTCTATAATATCATACAAATTTTATTTAGGAATTATAGGTTATCATAGATATTCTGTTAAAATTATACTATTTAATTTTAAATTGTCCTTTTATTATTGTACTTAAATTATAAGAATTCTATTGTTCTGCTAAGCCTTTCTAAAAATGAAATGCTATAGCAGGAAATTTAATGATTTTTTTCTTGCATACATTTCTTAAAATATAATTTCGATAATATGATAAATCATTTACGGGTTGCATTAAGGGTTGCATTTCGATAATATCACTGTAACAGCGGTCTGCATTAGAAGCTGTGATATTTGGCTTCTCAACTGTTGCTCATCCATGAAAACCAAGTCTGACGAGTTCCCGGCAGGCGATACGATAACCTGCACCATCGACGATCCTGACCAAAAATCCTGTATTATTTAAAAGTGTTACAATAATAAATGCAGAACATAAACGCGAAAAGGTTGATAGATGTTAGCTGAGAAAATTAGGGCACGCTCCCCTGAACTTTGCTTATATAAAACTGACATTTTAAATGTTATTAAAATCTGAGCAAGTTTAATTTTGTGCATTTGATTTATTAGGCTGGGGGTCAAATTACTGCCTTTTTATCATAATAATATATGGTAAGTTATTAATACATAGTACTATGGTTTAAGATTAATTTATTCATTTTCAGGCATTTTATTAATGGGACCTTTGTATTCTAATTAAGTGTAAGAAGCAACCCTGATGATTGCAGGATTCAAATGCACGGCATGAAATTGTATAGCTTCTGCAATGCTATTTATTTTCGCCATCTATTAATTGCGAAATCTCACCGACCTCGTGACAGCATAGGCATTCTTCCAATTTGGGCATGGGAAAGCAAAATCCGCATTTCCACCTGAATGAGCAAGCAATGTCTTAAATAATGACCTCAAAAATTTAGGATATAGTTGCTGTCTCTTTTCTTCGGTAAAATCGTGATCGGTATCACTCCCCATCTCTTCGTTGTCACTATATCCTATACTTCGATGCTACAAGATCCATTTAATTCAGCCATTTTACTTAATTTTTTTCTATAAAATAAGGCGGTTAATCCCTAATATTTTAATAATGCAGCAGTAGATCTTTTCAAGCAGCACGTGGTGAATGAAAACGTTTTTCTCAGGTGACCTCATGAGACTGCCCTCTAACGTTAAAATAGCGCTAAATTTCGTATTCAGAGGAGGTGGGCAATTTTCAAATTCTTTGTTTGTAAATTAAATAACTAAATGATTATAAACTATATAAATAGATGAACATAAATATAATTACACTAACTGTTTATTTATATAATATTTCAAAATTTGATTTATTGGTGTCAGTTGCCCTTTAACTATTCTATTAAATACTTAAAAGTGAGAGTCCTCATGTTTATTTTGACAATTCATTATGAATATTTTCATAAGAATTCCACCAACTGATACCACATCGTGGTTTCCTCAAACTCACCACTAAGTCTCGTGCGAATGATCTGCGGACTTCTCTTTGTCGAGTGAAGCCGACGAAGAAGAGCAAACTCTAGACATCAAAAGGAAGCAAACAACAGTAGAGAATATAGAATTTGGATACTAACGAACATTTCATCTTCCAAGATGCAGCATTTTTTTCTCAGGCAAGAATTATTATTTTTATTTTAAAAGGGAATTCTTTGGAATACCGAAGATAGAAATACTAAAAGCAATTATCTGATATAGAGTTTAGGAATTTCTGCTATACTGAAGGGTCGTCATGTTTATGATGTGTTGAGTGAAGACGAACCAAAGCTAACTGAAGATCCCTTAAGTTTGAAAAAGTTGGAGGAGTGGAAAAGAAAAAACGATGAAGTGAATTCTATGATTATGCTATCCATCTCACAAAAACAGGCAATATTCGTAAGAAGGGTAGAGAAAGCAAAAGATATTTTGGAATGACTGAAACAAAGGTGTGAAGGTGTGAAATTTTAAAAAAGAATCAAGAATACGATCGATCTGGCAAGAAAGGAAAAATCGGATTGAGAATATTTGTTTAGATCACAGGCGATGTCTTGCGAATTGCAACAGATAAGATGTATTACTGACGAGAAGGAACTAATTGGTTCTATCATCGAAGGGTTGCAAAGAAGATTCTCCTAAGCGGTTACAAGTGATTCATTACAACCCAGAAATGTCATACGAGGTAGCTCGAGAAACTTTATTACATTTTGAAAGGCAGTTCGTTAACAGTTCAGGCACAGCCACAACTCTTCTTACTAATGCGAATAGAATGAGAGGAAAGTGTTGGATCTGCGGCCAGATCGGATACAAAGGAAAGGTTTGTTGGCACCGAAGGAGAGCAGTTTGAAGTCGTACAGAAAATGATGGCCAAATAGGAGGCGAACAGAAAAGCCAAGGAAGATCGTATGGATCAACTCGTGAACGAAAGCAGATGACTCGCAATCCGGTAAGCAGAGAGACGAGGAAGCCCTTCCAATCAAAAGAAAATGCCGAAAAAAATGCGATAAAGTTTGACGAAGATTTATCCTTTGTAAAGAGAAACGGAGAGATAATGACTCGTTCCAAATGAATTATTGACTCTGCTTGTACTTCGCAAATGACTCGACACAGAGAAATGGTTAGCAATGCCCTTAAAGAAGAAACGCTCATAACTACAGCAGAGTATGTTGGACTGATGAGATCAGTTTTGACAGGAATAATTTGAGGAAAGGTGCAAATGGAAGAAATATTCGTGGCACCCAATCTAAGACGTAACGTCTCATCAGTGCTGAAGTTAGTTGTGCATAGAAACGGAGTGGTGTTTAATCAAGAGGGATTGAGAATATTTAATTGTATCACAGAGAAGCTAATAGATAAGGGATCAATAGAGAATAATGCTTTTGCTATGGAATTGAAAGAGAACAGTTGTAGAGTCCAGAGAACTGTTTGAAAGCAAAGCAGGATGGAAAGAGTGTTTGGCATCCTAGATTTTGCCAAGTCAACTATAAATATTAAGATACACTCTGGAAAATCAATGTAGTAAACGGCATGACCGAATTAGAAAACTAACATGCATCTTGCGAAGTTTATTTAACAATCATCCGACTTGAGAGGATCAATCATGACTACCTCAATGACTTCTGACATTCTTGAGAGGATCCGTATAGATCTTTGTGGGCCTATTGATCCTGTTTATATAGGAGGGAATAGGTGCATATTATTGATCGTAGACGAACTTAGCAGAGGTTACTTCGTCGAATTTGTACAGTCAAAGGACCAAGTTCCAAAAAAGGTTGAAAGCCGTGATTGAACAACGTGAGAACGAATCAGGAAAGATGGTCAAATTTGTAAAAATGGACAATGGCAAGGAATTTGACAATAAAGAGTTCATAAACTACCATGAAACCAAAAGAAGCAAATGGGAACTGAGTACTCCATATGGCCCACAAAATAATGGATTGGTTGAGAGGGGAAATCAAGTTATACAAATGATGAACCGAGCGCTTTTGAAAAATTGGGAACTTACCCAAGGATTTCTGGCCTGAAGCAGCATCAACAGCCGTATATTTATTCAACCTGATACCCCAAAAGACTGTTGACTAAACGCTTATGGGAATATTTAGATCTAAAGAGTTGTAAAAATCATCCTGGAATCAGCAAATTAGATAGTCGAGGAAGACCAGCTATTTTTACTGGATATTCAAAGAATCGAAAAGCAAATCGATTATATGATGAAGAAGGTGGAAAAGTCCTAAAATCTCATCCCGTAGTATTTATTGAAAACAGGCAAGGTACTTATGGAAAGCCTGAAGATACAGATATTCTATGGAATATGGGGGGAGTGGTTGACTTGGAAGATTTCCAAGATCAACTCGAACCTGATGTTTTACAAGAGCATTGTGTCGAAGATTATGCAGAGACCAGAGACACATTCATTGATAGTATATTAAGAGATCCAGAACCGTAAGAACCCGAAAGCCTATTACCAAGAGAAGAGGAGAACAGAACTGGTAGTGAAGAATAGATTGATGAGGAGACTGATGTTGTTTCTCATGCTTCTTCAGAGGAAAATACGGAGCAACGTTCTCAAAGAAGACGTAGAAGAAAGAAAGGCTCAACAAAAACAATGTCAGAAGAACGTCGAAGAAAGAGAGAGAGAAAAAAAGAAAGACAATCTGAAGATATCCAAAGCATGTTTAGTTGCTGATAATTCAAGAGAAAGATATGGTATAGATTACAAAAAAGCATTCAGTCCCGTTATGAAACTTTAGTCATTACGTATTCTGTTCACACTAGCTGCACTGTAAAATTCAACGTAAAACACACAGATGTTGAAACGGCATATTTAAACTTGATAAAGAGATATTCATGCATCCACCAGAAATAGGCGGAAATGAATATATTCTTAAATAAACTGGCAATATTTACGGCTTACTAGATGGCAGAAGACATTGGTTTTTGAAAATGAATCAGATACTAAACTCTACTGGACTACAAATCCATGCATTTATTACAGAGGATATAATAGAAAATTTTTCTACTGTGGACGATTGCATAATTATCGAAGAGACCGAAAAAGTAGCTTCTAAGTTAATCAATCTACTTAGTCAAGTGATAAAAGTAAGAGTTTCCGAAAGTTGATCAACTCTTGGAAAGTTTCTTGTAATCAACGTCAGTCAAGTGAATAGCAGATTTTATTTGGATCAAAAAGTATTACATACGGTATCCTGAAGAGAGATGGCATGGAAGAAACCAACATAGTGAATACTCATGGTGTTGTCGGGAGTAAACTAGATGAGTACTAACATTCGGAAAAAGTAGACAGTACTCAATAACATGAAGTAATAGGCAGTTTGAATTATTTAGCAACACGACCTGACTTACCATACAGTATTAGTAAACCATCAAAACATTCAAAAGACCCCCGTGAGATTCATTTGATGGCAACGAAGAGAATATTGAGATATCTGATAGGTACGGTAGGTCTGAATATCGTAATTGATCCAGAAACAGGTATAATCGAGATACGGACAGACGCCAGCTGGAACACTATTCAGATGCCAAGTCTTTCAGTGGATATGTTGTTAAATTGGGAAAAATCCAGTGAGCTGGAAAAGTAACAAACAAAAATTGGTGACGCTATCGACAATGGAAGCAGACTTGGTCAGCTTGTGTGATGGTATCTGTGAAGGAAAATGAATCACAAATCTTATAGAAAAGTTAGGATTTTATGAATTAGTAAACCGGCCAGTCAACGTCAAAATGCATTGCTAATCACTTATTGATTGGGCAAATAATTTAAAAACAACTAGACAAAATAAACATCTAAATAGAAATTTTATTTTGTACGGGATGAAGTTCAAAATAACCAATTCATTCTAAATCATGTGAAATCTGAAGACTTAGAATTTGAATTATTGACCAAGGACTTAGATAGGAAGATAACAGGCCAGCATGTGGAAAAATTACAGTTGAAAAAATCTATTCTACACAACTCTTGTTGACTTTAGGAGACAGATGTGAGACTTAAACTCAAAAATAGTTATTAGCGTGAAAGGTATCATTCAATTTTTAGCTCTCATGACAGCGTTAAAGTGAAATGTCTTATGCCTTCGTACACTTTCAAAGAAAGTCTTTAACTATTTGTTTAATTGAATAGGTTAAATATTTTAGTCGTGCTTCTTCATGTTTATTTCGACAATTCTTTAATAATATTTTAAGATGGATTCCATCAAGGTGCAAAAAAAAATTTTCCTATTAGACTGATCACTTGTACAGATGAATCGGCTACATACAAATTAGCTTAATTTTTAGCAACTTTTTTTGAAACAATTTTTTTGTTTCACTTATACTATTAAAATATCGTTATAATTAAAGATTATTTTAATGAACTTTAAATTTTCAAACGGATTTGATTTTGTGCACTTTAGATTTAAAGATATGTACGAGTCCAATCTGTAGAGATATCATCAAAATGCAGAATAGGATTCACCTTATTTATGAGATTTTTATTAGCATCCTGAGTGACATAAAATTACGCATGGATAACTGTCAATTTATTTTAATAATAAGCTTTACAAACAACAAAATAGCTTAACAATGGGCAATCATTTGTCGCTCATTCTAGCTGACATTTATTTAAATCATTGGGAAACGAAGTTAATTAATGATTCTATTGTGTCATCCAGTATCAAACTTTAGACATCCTATGCAGATGATACCAAGCTCATTTATATTAATTTTCTTATGTCTCAAATTTCATCTCGTTCCTTTTTTTTCAAGTGAATGCTATGCAAAATGAAGATCTAATTTTCTCCATTTGTTAATCATCAAAAATTTCAATCAATTGATGTTTAACATTTACAAGAAACAGACACAAGGGAATAATTTGCCTCATTATAAGTCCAAGATTCTTTGGAGTTATATATCTAATAAGATACTGAATTTTATACAAAGAGCCGGGGCTCTGTGCTTACCTGATTTATTACCTTTTTATTTACAAAAATTAATGGCAAAAATGTCTCTGAATAAATATCCAACACATATAAATAATTCTGTGAAAATTAGAGGTTACGGAAATGGGATGAGATTTTAAAATTCATTATTCAAAAAAGAGAAATTCAATCAACTATTATAAATTTGAGGTTTTTAGGAAATGTTTTAAAGATGAATAATAAAAAATTCAAGTTGTTCCTAAAATTAACAATACTGTTAGAATACATCTTTTCGACATTATCATTAATAATTTGACGGCATTATCTATAATAATACGGATCCACAAAATTAAAAAAAACTGTATAAATATGATCAGGTTTTACAAAATTTTAGCCTCTAAATATAATGATATTTACATAATTCCATGTGCAAACTATGATGTAAATTCTATTGATCAATCTAGTTGCTCACTTATCTCCCATTTGGTAAAGCATGAGAGAATGATCATATTTAATTATTGTGAAAACGCCTTAGCTAGACACTGCTGTTGTACTGGCTCTATAATTAATTGGAAGGGAGTCAAAATTTTTGGGAGGGAGGAAAATTATAATAAAAGAATTACTAAAGATGCCTTTTATATTAATAAAACAAAGAATACTCTAGCTAAAGCGTCACATGACATTCATAATGATTGTTGCTTGTCATATGACTTTCCCTCTTGTTTATTTTTTATTTTCTTTTTTGTTGTATCACTCTCCATTGTAAGTGCTCTGAAGATGAACGGCTGGTTCCGTTCGAAAACGTTAGCTGTTATGTTTTAATCTTGAACATTCGTTTTTTATTCTTTTTGTGCTATTTATTGGCCGCTTATTCAAATTTTGGACTCTATTTTGACATTCAAACATTCTCCAAAATTACACCCTAAATTTCGAGTTTCAAAATTGATATCTTTAAAATTTATGACTTTAAAAACTATCTCCAAGTTCGTCTTCATCAACTTTTCATCATATTTTATTGTGAAAAAATTCTTTAAGCACCAGCATACCTCCACCCTGTTTTTCATGCTCCATGATTGTTTTCACATATTGTATTTAAATTATTGGCCTCAGCATATGTAAGAATTTCTCATCTATCTATATGTATAAAAGGCAATTTTTGTCCGGTTTTAAAAGGCAACTTAGAAATAAGATATGAAGTTAAAATTCAACACACAGCCGTTATGTGTGTATTGTTACATAAGTATAACAACATTCCGGTCCAGTATGTGTTAGATATGCTGATTAGGACTCACTTTTGGTTTGAGATTTTTATTAGCATTCTGAGTGCATTGAAATTATATGTATCAGAATAATGTCATATTCAGACAGCTGCCAGAGCGCTTCACTGCAGCGCAACGTTTTCACTTCCAGGCTGTGTTTGCACGCAAAAAAGGCTATGTGGGGATCCCTTGTGAGTAATATCATTTAATATTTGATTCTGGAGTTTTACAGTTCTATGAGGGAAGGGGAGATTTATAGAATGTTTTTTAAAAAAATATGTTCATTATTATTATTTTTATGTTAATTTGCTTTCTACTGGGTTTTACCACCTCTAATCTCGCAGAAATAAAAGGAAAAGACAATAATTTATTGAGTAAAAAATTATTTAGATTAGCATTTGTTTTGCTGGCGTTTAAAGCAGCTTTTAGATGTTCTATTACAAATCTTTCTATTCCTATTTTTTCATATGCATCATAAATGTCAGGTTTGATACAAAATTGAATGTCCATTTCTGTGATGAGACGTATTCTGTATCTGAATTTCATGGTTCCGGATTCATCTGGAATGGTCGGTTGTCCAATCATGAGGGCTGGATAATTGGATAGGTGTATATTGTGATTTTTTATAGTGAAGCACTTATTTTTATCCACTTTCTGCACTATTTAAGATTGAAAAGTTGTATTGTTACTTGTGGCTGATTGTTCACCAGTGGTGCCTTGTCGCATGGTGTAACTGGTGGGTCCAGATATGTAACGTGTATATGCTATGTCATCATTAGTGGATGGTTGATATGCTTGAGGCGATTCATTTAGAAACTCTATTGTATAATCCCATCGGTGTTTGTCAGGAATTTCATATTTGGTAAGATGATCTATTGTGGGTTTTTTTCCCATTTGGTTACATTGTGTCGTTTGGTGAAAGGTCCTGTGTCTGTTGCAACGATGATGGCGTGTCCTTGAGTTGTTCCTTCTCTTCCGAAGTCCCATGTTTCGAGATTTTGGCTGGTTTCGAAGTCCCGTGTTTCTTTTTTGGTTTGTCTAGTCTGAATGAGTCGTTTCCTGAGGACTGCATGGTTTTCAAGTGTTAGTCTCGCTTACATTGGTCTTATACCCCAGGAGATGTCGTTGATTGCCTTATAATTTTTGTAGTTTTTTTTTTTTAATATGCGGTCTCGTTGGTTCTCCTGTCTAGAAAGGCCAATATACGTATGGTAGTATGTAGGGGGATTGATCGTCATTAAAATTGAGAGTCTACCATTTTTGTGTTTTTATAGTGTATGTGAAAGTCACGTTTCCGTGATTCCATACATTGAAAGGTGTGATTGGAAATATAGATGGTCCATATCCATGGTGTTCTTCTGCTGTATTTGTCATTGGTGTAATATTTTTGATGGCCGTTAGTTGGGGTATTTTGATGATTAGTTGTTCTTCATGTACTGATGCCATGCTGTTGTGTGTTAACACGTTTTAATTATTTAGTTTAGCATCGAGAGGTACTTCTATTGTGAGCATATAAAAAAAATTTTCGAATTTTCATTAAGATTTTTTACTCTTTTAATTCTAAGCGTTTTAATGTGTGTTAGGATATTTTAAAATTTAATCGAAAAAAAACCAGTCTTGCCGGGTTTATCACCTAGAGTATTACATAACGCAGCAGATCCAAACATTTAATAAAAATACATTTAGACTATATTCTTTGTGAATGCGAATGCTTTGGAAACTAAGAAGATGATAATGCAAAGATATATAATCGCTTCCAATAATCTTTTATATATATAGAGAAGGATGTTTGTGAGTGGGTTCGTTAGTTTGTGGGAAGGTGGGTTTGTTTGTTTTATACAAATTTATTCTGATAGCATACTTGACGATCAAATCATGAGATAGTTCACACTCTACCCCAGATTTCGAAAATATAATACTTTTATTAAAAAATCAATATTTGTGGTTATATCAGGGCATAATAATGAGAAATATCTCATGAACAACAATTCAGGGCAAACTTTCTGCAACAATGCCTATCAACACGACATTCACAAACACTGTGCAAGGATCAACAATAAATGATTCATTACCAACAATGCAAGCCTATGTTTATGCAATATAGATAAATTTCAATTGGGAATATTCCATAAAATTCCTGTCATTCAGGCTTTTCTTAGAAAAGAGAGTTCTTAGTACTTAACAATTTCATGAGAAAAATGATCAGTAACTGGAGATAATGGGGAGTTATCAGAATATTCAGAAAGTGTGTAAAGACGACAGAAGAAGCACTCCTTTTACTCCGTGCAGTATTGAAATGATAAGCAAGTAAACAGAAGAATCTTGTTACTGCTAGACTAAACAAAGATATGAATGGCCAAATTTTGCTCTAAGACATCGAGAGAAAAAAAGGAATTGCAACAGTGGTTAGATCTACAATAAGATAACGTGAGTAAGAATTATTTAGATTAGCAGTGGCATCCGTTGAGACCTCCATAAATTGTCAGCTTTAAAAAAAAATTTTTTCGAACTTTCATTAAGGATTATTTCTAACCGTTCTCATGTGTTTATTTTTTAGACATTTTAAATTTAATCTAAAAAACGGAGTCAGAGTTACGGCAGATTATTACTTAGCTTTTTTGGTAGTACAGCAGAATCAAACATTTCCTAAAAATACATTCTGAATATATTCTGTGTGAATGTAAATATTTTCGAAACTGAGGTGCTAATGATGCGATGATTAAACAGTCAGTTCCAAGAATAATTAATAATGAGCATAAAATGATGCAATGACGGACAAGGCTAAGTTGTCACACGTGTCTGTCTTGAGCTCCCTATGAAATGTCCAGACGACTGTCAAAAATTTGAGTGTCGAAACAAAAAAAAACAAACGAGTATTGGTCAGAGAAACTCTGCAGCTAAAACAGAAGATTCTACACGGGTGTTGGAAAGCTATCTGAACAACCGGAGTTTTAATAGAGCAAGATGATATAAGAGCTTCTACATCAGAGGAAAGCAAAACTTCGGCCTGAAGTATCCAGTGATGTTCCCTGGTGGTGAAAATCAATATCAATATATTCTGAGGCAGTTCAAAAAGAATTTAAATGAAGTCCCGTTATATCACCGAGAATTCCTGGTTTAGAGATGTTTTTTAAATAGATATTCCCTTAAAATGAATGTTGCTTTAATAGAATTATAATTGAATCAAATTGTTTTTATAATTTAACTTCCTGAGATTGTTCTATTTAACTGATATATAAGAGCATCTACGTCAACGGCAAGACAAATATGAGTTTAAAGTATTTCGTGATGCTCTGCCGTAATGCAGCAATTACAGTTTAGATACAGTCTCGGTATATCAACTAGATTTCCTGTTTTTCGTATTTTTCGAAGAAGGGATAATCCCTTCGCTCAATATTGTATTTATTGAGTTTTTATTTAACCAATTAAGAGTTATAATGTAATTTCTGAGATTGATTGAATATTAACATGTGTAATTATCCTGGGCAACGCTGGGCCCTCAACTATTCAATCATATATATAACAAAAGTTTTTTTGTGGTTCTGTGGGCTTGTGGGTTTGTTGGTTTATTTGTTTGTTTTTAAAGAATTTCTCCAGTTTTATACCGATCTTGACAAAATTTTACAAGCTTCTTTTTAAAGCATCGGGAAGGTCACTGACTACATAGGAATTCGAAAAAATAATAACTATCTATATAAAATCGACATTCATGATGAACTCTAGGCATATTAATGGTAAATATCTAGTGACCAACAATGCAATGCAAAGTTTGGGCAACAATAGGTATCAACAATGCACCAATACTATGCAGGGATTAACAATATATATCTCATGAGCAACAAGGCAGATTGTTCTCTCTACCTAGAAGTGTAATTATCTTGGGAAACGACTAACACTTCTTGAATTCTTCTATATCTATCTATATGAAGAAGGATGTTTGTTTGTTTATGGGTTTGTTTGTTTTTTATACCAATCTACAGTTTCAATAAAATTTCGCATACATGACCTTCAAAGCATGAGGAAGGTCACTGTTTCCTAAGATTTCAAAAAAATAATATATATTTAAAAAAAATCAATATTCATGGTAATAGCAGGGCATAATAAAGAGAAATATCTCATGACCAACAATGCAAGACAAAGTTTTTGCAACAAGAAGTATCAACAATGGTTTCAACACGCAATGCACCAACACTATGCAAAGATCAATAAATCTCTCATGACCAACAATGCAAATAAAAGTTTGTGCAAAAGTAGGTATCAACAATGGTGTCAACACGCAATGCACCAGCACTATGTAAAGATCAACAATATATGTCTCATGACCAACAATGCAAGGCAAAGTTTGTGTAATATATAATTCAATGCATAGAATTCCTGTTATTCACGCTTTTCTTAGAAAAGAGAATTCTTAGTACTTAACAATTTCTTGAAAATCTTTAAAAAATGATCAGTAACTGGAGATAAATGAGTTAGTAGACTATTGAGAAAGAGGGAAAGACGACAGAGGAAGCAATCCATTGGCTCCATACTGCATTCAGCAAATGGTAAGCAAGTAAATAGAAAAATCGGCGACCACTACACTAAACAAAGTAATGAATGGCAATTTTTGCTTCAAGACATCGAAAAAAGAAAGGAAATTGCAACAACATCAAGTGTACATCTCAAGTAAGATTACGTGAGTAAAAAATTATTTATACTAGACGGCATCCTAGGAGAGGTCCATCCATTGTGAGCTTTTAAAAAAATTGTTTTCGGTATATCTCATCCCGGTATATCACCGAGAATGGATTTTTTCAGTGAAGAGGTAAATTTCTGTCTTTCGGATCTTTCTTAGAATGCATAGTCCTATCCCTCTATATTGTAGTGATAGAGTTTTATTTAACCCACTTGGAGGCTTAAATTAGCTTTTTGAGATTTTTCTGTTTACCTACAAGCGTAATTATCCCGGGCTATGCCGGGTACCTTTGCTAAAAAATTTATTAAGAAAAATGTTTGTTTGTTTTTTAAATTGTTTGTTTGTTTCTTATAAAAATCTACAGTTTTATTCCGATCTTATTTGCATACTTGATTTTCATACCTTGAGAGAGGTCACCTTTCTACCTCAGATTTCAGAAAAATAATAATTTTCGATAAAAAATCGATATTAATGGTTATGGCAGAGCATATATATGAGAAATATCTCATGACTAACAATGCAAGGCAAAATTTGTGCATTTTAGATAAGTTTCAACTTGTGACAATGCAAACAATTTCTTTTATTCCAGCTTAGAAAAGACAGTTCTTAGTAATTAACAATTTTTTAAAAATCTTTAAAAGTCATCAGTAACTGGAGATAATGGATAGTTAGCAGGCTGTTGAGAAATAGCGTAAAGATGACAGAGGAAACACTCCTGTGAGCAAATGGTATGCAATTAAATAGAGTACACTGCTGGGCTACACAAAATGATGATTGGCCAAGTATTGCTTCAAGACTTCCAGAGAAAAGTGGGAATTGCAACCTCGTCTAGTGTAAATCTAAAGCAAGTTCACGTGGAGAGGTCCATTTATTGTGAGCCTTAAAGAACTTTTTTCGAATTTTCATTAAGAATTTGTACTGTAATAATTCTATTTGTTTTCATGTGTTAATTTCTAGAATATTGCAAAAATTAATCAAAATAATGGAGTCCGAGTTACGGAAGGTTTATCATCTAGCTTATTTTGTAGAACAGCAGAACAAAAAATTCCCGAAAATTATATTTGGCCGTATTTTTATGTATGTGAATATTTTGGAAACTGAGATGCTTAAAATGCGAAGATTGAACGTTTATTTTTAAGAATTATTGATAATGAGCATAAAATGATGATGCAGTGACAGAACATTTATTGGATAGCATCTATTGATGAGGCAAAGGAGTTAGGCGTATACCCCTTGAGCTCTCTATCAAAGATCCAGACGACGATCAAAAAATTATGTTCCTGGAAAAGAAGAAGTAAGAATGAGTTTTGGTCTGAAAAACTCTAGAGCTAAAAAAAAAAAATCTATACGGGCATTGAAAACATTTGAACAACGGGAGTTTTGTATAGAGAATAAGGGTATAAGAGCTTCTACGTCAAGGGCAATAAAAAGTTGAGTCTAAATTATCCCGTGAATTTCCTTGGTCGTGAAGATGGATATAAGAGTCAAATAAAGTCCCGGTATATCACCTGGAATTCCTGTTTTTCGGATTTTTCTAAGAATGGATAGCCCCTTTGCTCTGTGTTTTATTGTCTGAGTTCGTATTTAACCGATTTTGTGTTTTATTATAACTTCTTGAGATTGTTCTGCTTACCTAAAAGTGTAATTTTCCCGGGCAACACCGAGTCCCCTGCAGGTATATGTATATATAAAGAAAGTTTGCGGGTTTTAGAGTTTGTATATTTTCCGGTAGTTATTTCTAAAACAAATCTAGTATTTTACTCAGATCGTGATGAAATTTTGCACATTTGATCTTCAAAAAGAAAGGAAAGACACTGTCTACTTTAGATTTCAAAATATTCATATTTAATGATAATACATCAATATTCATAATGATTGCAGGAACTATTAAAGGGATATATATATCCCCTGACAAACAATGCAAGTCAAAGTTTGTGCAACAATAAGTATCAACAATGATATCAATATGCAATGCCTCAACTTTATGCAATGATTAACAATAAACAGGGTCTTTAGAATTAAAGTTACATTTTGACGTGGTCATAAATAATACCTACTGGATCAAAAGTTATAATACTTGGTAATAGTATACAAGAGGGCATTGGAAATTCATAACCACCAAAAAAAGAAGTTAGTTCAAAAGGTCACCACCAGCATGGATTCAATCGTCCAGCAATTAGCAAAAATTAAAGTTTATGTAAACGAAAGAGAAATAACGAGTTTTGGTCAGAGAACCTCCGCAGCTAAAACATAAGAAGGTATACGGGCATTGGAAACATCTGAACAACAAAAGTTTCTAATAGAGCAAGAGAGTATATGAGCTACAAGTTGGACATTGTTTTAAACTGGGGCAAATCAAGAGGAGTTTAAATAAAATCCCGGTATATCGTCTAGAATTCCTGTTTTTTGTAGAATGGATAGTCCTGTCACTCTGTGTTGTATTTATTGAGTTATTAATATACCCAGTTGTTTTTTAATTTCACTTTTTGAGATTGCTCTATGTACGTAAAAATGTAATTATCCCTAGCTATATAGATTGCGTCCTCTAGAATATGATATAGAATAATATGTCTCATTCATGGAGGCAAAAAAATGCACATCTCTCCCTTCCGCTAACTAACAAGAGTTAAGATGATGACGAAATTTTGTGGTTACTTTTACAAATTTACATTTATATTCCGATCTTGAAGAAATTTTTCACACTTGATCTTAAAATGAAGATGACTATTCAGATCTAATTTCGAAAAATTAGCAATTATCGATAATAACACTAATATGAAAATTTAAAATTTTCGGAGCCCCCACTCTAAATTAGCTGATTTGTATGTAAAATGACTTCATGAATATTAATATAACTTTCGTTTTCTCTTATCACACACCAATTCCGGTGGATGCTCCCCAAGCCATTTTTATCATTTTTCGATAGATTTTGAGGTTTGAAAAGGTTTATATGAGTCTTTAAAATTCTTCTAAGTGGCTAGAGGTCTGAAAATTTCTTTAACATGAACATCAGAGAGGAGTTAGCCTTTTTAATTGTTTTTAAATCATACAAATTTTGAAAAAAATAGTGAAAAATAGCGAAAAGATATAACGAAAATATAGAGAAAAATAGCAAATATTAATGATTTCTTAAACAGTTAAAAGGGGTAATTAACCCGTAAGGTACTTCCCTACGATACATGGTCATTTTCTAGTACTGTTTACCCTTTAAGACTCTCAAAGAATTATAAAAGCTGAAATAAACCTTTTCATCCATCAATATATATTGAAAAATGATAAATTTGGTTTGGGATTCATCCCCTGAAAACGGTGGGGAATAGGGAAAACGGAGGTCATATTCGAATTCAGGAGGTCAATTTTCATAAGAATTAGCGAAAATTGAGTCTAGACTTTTTTCATGCCGACCAGTGAAATTGATATTCATTATGATGGCAGGGAATACTATTAAGAGCTAGCTCATGACCAGCAATCCAAGAATGTTTTTATTTTTAAAAAATAAAGTACCATTTGTAACCAACAATGTAGAGATTTTCTGTTTTCATATAATTCAAAGATTTTAGAACCTAAGAAATAAATAAAATAAATAAAAAAATAAATAAAAACAGGTTAAAAATATTAAAAATTAAGCACTAACGGGAGATAACGGCGAGTTATCAGACAATTGAGAAAGATTAGAAAGGCGATTGAGGAACCAATCACTTCGCTCAGTTTTGTACTCGTTTCGCCAGCCCACTTCTGCAACTGACCAAATGGTGAGCGTCTTAAGAAAAGAAACTGAGAGAACGGAGTGCAATTGTATAAAAAACTTACCAAGTACTGACTCAATGAAATGAATGAATATTGTTCAGAGAAGAGAAAATGTTCTCTGTGTGTCGGAAAATCTGAATAACGGAAGAATTGACTACAGCAAGCAATTGCAGAATTTTTGAAAACCAATTTTGTTTTCATTTAACTTCTTCAGGTTTTTCTGCTCACATAAACTGTAAAAATCCCAGGCAACGTCGGTTGCTTCTAGAGTTATGCATATAAAGAAGACCGTTTTTTGTGGGTTTGTCTGTTCTTTTTATACAAATCTACAGATTTACTCCGATCTTAATGAAATTCTACAC
>JAHWFO010011717.1:435340-506046 GCA_023313115.1 Rhysida immarginata | reverse complement strand
CCAGACTAGTGAGAAACTGGTGAGTAATCCAGTAGTCATCGAAGGTTCCAGGCATCCCTCGACAAAGCAAGCTTGTCAACAGCAAAAAATGTGACTGCTGGACTACACAAAGTGATTAATGGCCAAGTTTTGCTTCAAGACATGGAGAGCAGAGTGCTGGTTGTAAGAGCTGATTACCATGTAATAAAATCCCCTTTTTTCGAATATTCATTTAGAATTTTTACTGTAATTTTTTAAGCTTCTTCATGTGTTCAGTTTTACGGTATATTCGCTTTCAGATATAAGAAAATTTAATCAAAAAAGAGTCCGAACAACGCCGGGGATAGACAAAGCTGGCTTGATGGCACAGATTCAAACATTTCCTAAAAAATTTCCGATATATTTTGACTATAGTCTGTTTTGGAAATCGAGATGGTGATGATGCGATGACTGACCTTTCCTTTCCAAGAATGATTAATAATGAGGATAGATAAAGGACATAGATAAAGCAGCCTTTATCTCGGAGGCTACGAAATTACACGTGCCTTCAATGAGCTCCCTGAAAACTTTCGGACGAATGGCAAAAATTTGTATTTGAAAAGGAAAGAATAAGAGCGAGTATTGATCAGAGAAACTTTGCAAGTAATAGAAGAAAACTATACCACAGATGAAAGAGACAGAGATGCGTCGTCTGAATGGCAACCAGAAGAAACAAGCGATGTGTAAACGACGGTGGCGCCATCGCGCGAAAGCAGTGACTCAAAGATAAAATTTTACATGCAATTGCTATATTCAATCTGTTCTCCGTTTAATATATTCACTTAAATCCAAACCATGTTTATTTTAATGAAGTTAATAATCTTTATATTTGTATAATTGTTAATACATAATATTGGTTAAATTAAAGAGAAAATAAAAAATAAAAATATTTCTTTGTGATGTTATTTTTAAGTAACAGTTGATATTTGAATGATAAATGATAATGAATGATAAAGAATAAAAAAATTTTTAAAACGTGATCGCTTTTCAACTCTTTTTCTGAGTTCATTTTCAATATAATTATGATTTGGAATTGCTATTACTAAATTCTTGTGGCTTGTTTCAAGAGTCTCATATATTATATAAGCATTATTAAACAAGTTAAGAATTTATTAACTAATTGAAAATAAACATTTTTATGGATTCGATTTAAATACCTGAAAATAACTTTATATTCATTTAAATTTACTCTTGGTCAATATTTGGCTGCTATTGAAGATTGATCATTTTTTAAATCTATAAAATCATGGGCTCCAAAAAAAACATATCAATAAAAACTGCACGAATAAAACATATAAGACCAGCTCTTTATTATGAAAACAGAAAATGAAAAGTTATTAATAGATAAACATAAACCAACGATTGTTAAAATAAGAAACGAGAAGTGAGTCTTTGATCGTTTTTTCCAGGCTTTCTCTGGGTCGCTTGGATCTCTTTATTTAATTTGTCTGTATCCATGGATTGAATGTGTCTGATTCAATTACTCCAAAGCAAAACTGTTATCCTTGATTTTATTTAGCAAGGTGAGTATTTTCACTTGTTGGTTGAAAAACGGCAAATACAAAAATGTTTAAAAAGTTGGTACATCTTTTGCCGTAGCAAAATGCACGAATATTGGGTTAAAAAATCCTGAATTCTCACTTTATAGATTTCCAGAAAAATGTCAAGAGGTAAAATATCGTAAGTTTCATTAAATAAGATAAACATATACTAGCATGGCAAATTCAGTTTCATAATTTCAATCAAAGCATGGGTTATTAAAACTGATGCATGGGAATGTAACTGTAAATCATTGGCTGCAGAGGGGGAAAATATATTAACTTATATAGCAGGATATTTGGCGAAGAAAGCTGTGGGAACACATAGCGATGGCGACATCTGCAAACCCCTGTTGATTAATGAAAGCACCACTTTCAAACGAAATGGAAGCTGCTGATTTCGATAAAGGATTTGCTATTGAGAA
Organism: Rhysida immarginata; assembly: GCA_023313115.1. Classification (NCBI taxonomy): domain Eukaryota; kingdom Metazoa; phylum Arthropoda; class Chilopoda; order Scolopendromorpha; family Scolopendridae; genus Rhysida; species Rhysida immarginata. The sequence continues at coordinate 504,065 of JAHWFO010011717.1, read as the reverse complement.
CACTTCTGTGTCCAACAAAAGCTTGCTTATTTTTTATATCCGCTTATCTGTTAGGTTCCAAAGTGCAGCAGTCCTAACGAAATTCACCAGCAATCGCGAACTTCCGCCATCAGGTACAGGTAATACCTAAGCGACTCAAACCCAGATGCTTAATGTCGTCTAGCCACCTGGTTCTAGTCCGACCTCTTGGTGTGATACCCTCATCAAAAGTAGGAAGACCAGTTTGTGGCATCTGTATTACGAGGTCATACCATTGCAACTGAGATCTCAATGCGGAGAAGTAGCGGCCCAACATTTAAAGACTTCCTTATTGTGCTGCTGTGCACTCTATCTAGTAGGATAACACCTGCGTCACCTCTCAGAAATCTCATTTCGGCCGATTAGAACCGTGATCACAATCTTTCGGTCACTAAAGAGGGAGAACTGGCCTTTGTTACCCAGCTCACGTTTTTTTTTACCATGGAACGCCACTGTTACGTCTGACACAGCTTGCTGCACCGCCCGAGCATCTAATTCTTTTTCCTGCTGTCCCTCACTCGCGAATGCAATCCCGAGATGCTTGAACTTCTCCACCTACCTCAATGGAGATCTCTTAAAATGGAGAGCGCACTGAGTAGGCTGTCATTAAAGGACAAGAACCTCAGTGTTAGCTACACTGATCTTCATCCCAGCTTCTTCACATTCGCCTGCAAACTGGTTTAGTGTATGCTGCAGATTCGTGTGAAAAGACCCAAGGAGGACAAGGTTTTCAGCAAAAAAGTAACCTCTTTACCAGGCAGTCGCCCACACAACACGCTCATCGCCTCAGCTGCCCCTGTCTATCCAGTCCATAAAGATAATAAACTAGAACGGCGACAATACGCACCCTTGGCGGAGTCCGACACCCACAGTGAATGGTCTTGAATCAATGTCATTTATCCGAACACATATCTCAGAGCTTTTGTACAGAGATATGATAGGAACCAGTAATTGTCCATCCACACCATATTCTTGCAATAGTTGCCAGAGCTTCTACGGAGGAGCTCTGTCATATGCTTTTTTGAGGTCTATAAAACAAGCACAGACATCTTTTGCATACTCCCATGATTTCCCAAAGATCTGACTTAGAACAAACCTCTCGAATATTTTCCAACCTGTCTTCTCCAGACACTTTCCCAGGAATGTTGAGCAAAGAAATGGCTCGATATCCTTGAAATTTCTTTAATTTCCCTTTTTGAATGTAGGGATCACAATTCTTGTCTTCCACCTATGCAGCACGCTCTCCTCCTTATGAACTCCTAATAGTTTGTGATAAAAGAGACTTTCTTCCACGGAGGCGGCACGTTCTGCCAGAACACCTTGTTTGCAGAACCATGGTCTGCCTCCACTTTTACCCCGAACTTCTCCCAGGACTTGGCTTTAGTAGTTGTTACTGTCTTTGCTGCTGCTATTTTGCACCTCAGTGTATCGCACTCGACTCGAAAGTGACTTAATTGCAAGCTTTGCAAATATGCTTCCTTCTTTGCCTTGACAGCTTCTTGGACTTCACCGTTCCACCCTGCAGTCTTCTTCTCACTTCCCTGCGCAAAACTCAGCCGCTTACGGCCACAACACCATGCAGCCGAAAAAATTACAGCAGTTTTAATCACTGCCGCTCCTCTTCACATGATCACTAGGTAGTTCTCTGAAACTTGAAGATTGCAAACGTGGTGAAGGTCTTCCTCACAGATCTATCCTCTAATGCGTCACATTTAATGCACCAAGTCTGCCTGGATCTAGTATTCTGTTTGGTTGGCATGGATTCAGAGAACCGCAAGTAGAGACAACAAGGTGGTGATCAGTTGATAGTTCTGCCCCTCTCCTCACACGAGTATCCAACAACGAACGGAAATATTCAGCCGAAACAATTACAAAATCAATTGGTGACCAATGATCCAATGCATCCCTGCACCAGGTATACTTATGGACATTCCTGTGCTGAAAAGTGTTTGTGATGGAAAGTCCATTGTGGCAACAGAGATCCAATTCGCATTTAATCTCGCATTTAAATTGGTGTAAACATTCGTCCCAATCTCGCTTTTAACGACTGAGATAATTATCCCCTACGTGTGCATTGAAGTCGCCTACCAGGATGACAGAATCTGCACTCCGTTACCTGCTAAGAGCAGCATCATCTAGAAAGAATGGGTACTCTCTGACTGCATTTGGATCATATGCAACGAAGAGAGAGAGAGAGAGAGAGAGAGACCGTTTCCCTATCTAAAGACTAAGAAGACACAGCCTTCCACGTAAAGGGGTCCAATCTGCAACATAATCAGCCAGCCAGGGACTTATGAGTATCCCCACTCCCGCCTGGGCAGTCACGTTATGGTCGACACCTGAGTAGAATAGCTTCTACCCTCCTAACTAAGTCCACAGTTTATGGATATGTATGATATCCACTCCGTATCGTTTAGCTTATTCCACTTGCTGATTGACAGCAGCCGATTCTGTTGTCGCTTTACCCGTTTCTCCTCCTGGGTAAGGACATGCGCTGCCCCCGACGATTCCCCAAGCGCTATCGAGTGCACTGGTGGGTCTTCTAGGTGATATTGCTCCGAGATAACAGTCGGGAGACTGTCGAATATATTTCGAATGAGAGCCTCTGCCAAACTCCCGAATGCGGATGACAATAATCTGCGCCACACCCTATGCAGTAAAAATTCTCTGATTCGTTGACATAATGAGAAATGTTTGTTTAGATGCTATTTGTCCCACTTCTCATTCATGACATTTCTGGTAAGAGTGACCCTATAATAGCAATACTACAACCAGCATAACACAAAATCCCTGAAGCACCTAAACTCCTGACCCACAGTAACAGAGCATCCACTCATCCAACAAAAAAATGCGAAACTGTTTTCTGATAAAAAATAGATACTATTATATTGGCCAAATGTCTGATTTTTATTGGTCTAATATTTTAAACGATTCCAGAACTTTAAACGACTCAAAGTACGGTCTGTGATACGCTATTTGGAAACTACTTTTATTTAGAGTTCTAAAAAGTTTTATTTATCAATTAATTTACCTCACTATCAATAGAAACCCTCAAAAAACTTTTCAATGTTATATAGAACGCCACTGATAGAAAGAATTTTTAAAACCCTTCTTTTTCCGTCAAAATTAGACATGTATATTTCAGGAAAGCTATTTATAAAAATAAAAAGGTAGAAAATTTAGACTTTGCACTACTTTTACTTTTAATACATATATATTTTATTTCATAGAAGAAAACCGTTTTAAAAATGAGTAATAGCAATCGTAATAGTGAATTTCTCTCGTTATCTAAAATTAATTTATTCAAAACTTGTATAAACATAAGTTAAATATATACAAAATATATTAATGGAAGAGTTTATTGCTCTTGAAATTCAGAAAACAGAATTAGCGTACTTGTTAAATTATTTCCATTTCGCTCCAAATATTTGTTTTCAAAAAAGAGTTTCAAAATTATGAACAAAATGTCTTCGAAGTTAACTGGAGAATGTTTAAGTAATAAAAAATTAAAATGAAGTTGAAAAAATAGACTTTTACATCAATTTAGTAACAAGTTGGTGGCACTTTGTGAATCTAGGAAAGAAATTGTGCATTATAACATATTGATTTTTACAAGGGCCCAAATTGGGAGTGTACAGTAGTTGTCATTTGTTTTTTTTTTAAATCATTAAAAGATATTCACACAAACGCAGTGATGCGGTCCTTGAGTCTGCATGCTAAATTTGAAGTGATAAAAACGATGGTTCCGTCCCACTTCTGAGAAATATAAATCCAAAATCAATTTGTAACAAGAATTTCTGTTGTTTGGGCTTATATTATTGGGCCTCGGAAACATCTCAGCAATAGCTTCGCCCATTGCAGGAAATTACACAATTACTGAAAACTAATTTTCTATTTCATTTCTGTTTTCCACTGTAATTATCCCGGAGAATGCCAAGTAATTCTGTTAATCTATAAGTTGAAGCGGGTGAGTTCAATCAATCTTTTACAGTTATCTATTAGTCCTCTAAAAATTCGTAAAATTTTTATCTTTAAATTATTACTTATATTAAGATTCAACTGATTCACTCCCACTAATAAAGTTTCAGTAACACATCATTTGGTTGCTCCCTCCACAAAGTGGTGAGAGAGAAAAGGGTAAGTATTTATTGATTAGATAATATAATTTCCAGCTGTATTCTTTAATTCCTGAGGACACATTAGGGGCAATTTAAAATCAAAAAAATATTTATAATGAAGTCACATAAATCAGTTGATTGAAATCAGAATTGAAAACAGGCCATTTAAAGTCACACAATGAAAATCAAAAGGTAAACTGACAAACTTAAATTGAAAGAAGATTCAGGTTCATAGAATAAAGTTTAAGAGCTCATTAATATTCAACGTTTCTTTTCACTTTATACAATGACAGGCCACTCATATTAGCGACGTTAAGTACGAAATACGATCATAAAAGTTTTGAATCCATCTGGGAGAAGACACAATAAGGCGGAAGACACAATTAGGTAAGTATGAGTTTTCTTCCCCCCCCCCCTTTTTTTTTTAAAATATTGAATAAATTAACAATTCATTTTCGAACACTTTCATTTAGCTTTTTATTTCTTTTTTTTCTTTTCAGGTTTTGTGGAAGCTGTAAGAGATGATGTTAAAGGCGAATCTTTACTGGAAAGTAATATTCACCGTACATAAACTACTGGTGTTGGAGAATATAATTCGGATGAGTTCACTACGGGAACCGTCGCGCGGTAGAGGTATGTATAAATTTTGGTTTATTTAAATTATTTCACTTTACGAATCTATCATGGATTTCTTTTTTTTTTTTAGTTTCTTTCTTAGGACAGTCTTCTGGGGAAACGACGAAAGGCGTGATTAGACGGCGAGGGAATGCAATGGACCAATTGGGCCAAGAGCACTAAAGGAGGCCTTGATCCATCCGTTAACCAGAGCTTCCGAAACATCGCATAAAACTTCCTCGCAAGGTAAAACGCCAGAAGAATAAATCCACTCTAAGGAGATTGAAACGTCTGGAGGTATCGATAAGATGGTACATAAAAATACTTAATCTTCTTGAAACTTTCATGTGAACGGGCTATAAAATAATCCTGTTTAAATTCAATTCGAGTGATTTGAGTCATTACGGTAAATTTTCTCTTTTTTATTTCTTTTCCTTTTCGTTGAGTTTTTTAGTCTATAGGTTCCACGGAAAGTTAAAGTTTTAGTCACTATAAAATTCAATGTTAATCACTGCAATGGGGGTACTTCGATCGAAAGTTTTCTGTAAATTATTTTTTTTCCATTTACTTTTAAAATAACCACTGCAGTGTTGCCAAATAAAAATAAGAAAGTTCTGTCTTACTTTTATTTATTTTGCAGTACAATCATCAAAATATTTAAAAAAATGGTTATAATAATGCCAGTAAAATTATTTGGTTTGTATTCAGAATATAAAAACGCGTTAATTAAGGTCACAAGAAGAAAATCAAAAGGTAAGTTCACGAACTTAAGTACATCGAATATTCAGATTGAGAAAATAAAGATTAAAAACTCTTTATTATTCAACGTTTCTTTTCCCTTTGTTGCACGGGAGATCATTCATATTAGCGATAATAACTAGGAAATTTGGGCACTAAATGAAAGATTTGAATCGACCCTGGAAAATCACAGAAGACAAAAATTGGTTAGGTTTTGTTTTCTTTTTCCCCTTACTTTAAATTATTGATTAATTTAACAACTGAATTTCGAAAACTTTCGTTTTGCTTTTTTATCCTTTTTTCTTTTCAAGATTCGCGAAATGGTAAGAGATGATATTTCGTTAATAAAGACAGATGAGTTCCAATCCTCATTGCAATTTAATCTTCACCACATATAAACGTATCAGTGTTGGAGAACGTGTTACGGATAAGTTAACTACGGGGACGATCAGGTGGTACAGATATGCCTAAACTTTTGTTGAAATATAATTATTATTCATTTTACGGATCTATGACCGTCTTCTGGGGAAAGGACCAAAGGCGTGATTACACGTAAAGGGAAATATATGGACCAATAGGACCAACAGGACAATTTGGGGCCTAACCGTGATCTAAGGCTTTCAGAAACATCAGCAGAAGCTTCCTAAGCTAATTAAACTCAGGCAAAGTAAAATGCGAGAAATGCAAATTTTCGCTAAATTATGAAGCATCTGGGGGATTCGGTCAGATGGTGTATTAAACATTAAATCTTAATAAAACACAAATTTAATCACAGGCTAAAATAACCTTGTCAAAAATTGCTGCAGGCAATCGCACTCGTTACGAATCTTTGTTTGTTTTTTTTTATTCATTTATTTATCCTTAGGTTCCACCACGGATAGTTCAAAAGAAACAACAAAGACTACCTAAAATATATTTTTCTCCTCTTTTGGTATTTTTTTGTAGTTTTCAATTTTAGGGCATCTATTTTATATAAACAAATAACTACAATAAAGAAAATCAATCTTTAATGTAAATTAGTATTTATATATGGTCTATTAAAATTAAAGTTTTAGGCACTAAAAAAGTCAATGCCAACGAGGAGGGAATTCCATTGTAAGTATTCTCTGAATATGTTTTTTACTGTTAATTTTAAAAGAACGACTGTGAGGCTACCAAAAAGAAATAAGAAAGCTCTGTATTACTTTGGTTTCTTTTTCAACACGAACGTCAGGGTGGCATTCACCAACAGCAATATGGAGACAACTATATTCGGTCGACGTTTGATCTGTGCGACTTGCTTGGCGTTTGATCTCACGTGCAAACTCCCTTTTCAATTCAGCAGAATGATTAATAACTAGATTCCGAGATAATTACGTTCGTAAAATTGGATCAATCGCAAATAAAAAAATATTCGATTTTAATTTAGCTTCGTTTAATTCGGCTTTTATCTGGGTTTCCAAGTCGGCCATCATTGGCAGAAGCCTTGGCGTGTTTCCCGTCTCTTTCAGCAAAATGGGTGCCTAGTGCAGGAGTAGATTTAAGTTTTCGAAAACACTCAGGAAAATGAGTCGCGGATCTTCGACGAGCGAGGGGTTAATGAGGAGTCACAAAGACCCGTTGTCGATAAGTGGTTTTCGAACTCATGTCCGAATGGAAAAGAAGTCGTCATTTCCCCTTATTGACGATCGCTGATTCACTTAGTCATATCACTTTAATTATCCCGAACAAAACGGTACGCCTTTGCTAGTTTTCTATCTGTGTGCATAAAGAAGAGTGTTTGTTTGTGGTTTTGTGAGTGTGTTTGTTTCTTATATACAGTTTTATTCTGATCTTGATAAAATTTGCACTTTTGACCAGGAAAGCATTAGGAAGGTCACTGTCTAATTTATGTTTTTTTTGTTCTAGATCGTACTTCACCTTCTCATTGCTTCTGGTATCTTACTACTCCTGTGCAGCCATGATGATCCACTCACATTGCTACTATTTTTTCTTCTTGCTCCAGCCTTGTGATTGTACTTCTTCAATTTCATTTCCGAGTTTCCCGACGTGATCCCCATATTTCATGCGTGTCAAACTTTATATTATCCCGTCGTGCGTTTCTGACATTCTCTCTTCATATCCGAATTCATTATCTCTAGAACCAGGCATCTAGGCTGTTGAGTTAATTTTCTAACGCGAGACGCCACGGCTGTACCACCACTCTGCTAAGTAAATTATTCAGTTTTTGTTCTAATACTTGTGTGAGACACTGCGAGTATTTGAATTCATAGTCTTTTTATTGTGTATAATTTTAACTACTACCATTTTTAACAATGAGACATCTTTTGTGTTCTACTTTTTTAATATCATTAATAAAAAAAATTTATACTTTACTATGCAAAGTGTTTGTTGACTCATTACCAGCCAAATATCCACTTAACACCCGCTTCATCAAACTAACATTAGTATTTGCCAAAAATATAAATAATCAAGTCATTAAGTGTTCAAAACTCCCTTTTCCTAAAAAAATTGCGGACTTTTTTTCCCACAGATTCTTTGTCTTTTGGGGTGCTGAATCCGAATTTCAAGTTTGCTGCCTTGTAGGAGGACGGTTTAACAACGAAAATCGCCAAAATTTCTAAATTTTCGCATGTCTTTCAGTGTTTCACTTATAACGCGAATATTATGCGTTTTTCGAAGATGACCTCTTTACACAAAGTAAAAGTAAATGAAATTTCCGATAAAATGTATTACTTAACTTTGATTTTCTGACGACTGGTATTGGCACTAGAGCGCGCTGAACAGCAGCGATTTTTTGTCAAAAACGGCCACTACCACCCCCTACAACTCGAAAAATATACAGGATATCAACAAATACCTTTATACTACGTGAAAGTACATTCAATTTTCTACAAGAAACATCTATAACATTCAATTTTCTCATAGGGAAGGGGGGGGGGGGGAGAGAAAAGCAAAAATTACTAAAAGTGGCCTTGCGCCCTGCAGCCAAAACAACCTCTCCCACCTTTCTATGTCTCATCGACGCTATACTTTCAATGTACTACCTATAATTTATTAACGGTGAGGCTACCAAAAAGAAATAAGAAAGCTCTGTATTACTTTGGTTTCTTTTTCAACACGATCATCAGGGTAGCATTCACCAACACCAGTATGGAGACAACTATATTCGGTCAACGTTTGATCTGTGCGACTTGTTTGTTAGTTTGATCTCACTTGCAAACTCCCTTTTCAATTCAGCAGAATGATTAATAACCAGATTCCGATGAGGGAAAGGAGTGTGGATAATGCCATGAAAAACTGACAACAACCTCTTGTCCACAAAAGATTTATTTTGTGGACAAGTGATTGTCAGTTGGTCAACCAGATTCCGAGATAATGATGATCGTAAAATTGGATCAATCACAAGTAAAAAAAATATAAGATTTTAATTTAGCTTTGTTTAATTCAGCTTTTATCTGGGTTTCCAAGTCGACCATCATTGGCAGAAGCCTTGGCGTGTTTCCCGTCTCTTTCAGCAGAATGGGCGCCTAGTTCAGGAGTAGATTTAAGTTTTCGAAAACACTCAGGAAAATGAAGATAAATCTTCGACGAGCGAGGGGTTAATGAAGAGTCACAAAGATCATTGTCGATAACTGGTTTTCGAATACATGTCCGAATGGGAAGGAATTCGTCATTTCCCCTTATTGATGATCGCTGATTCACTTAGTCATCACTTTGGAAGCCACTTGTCCGAATATTAATTTTATTATCTTTATAAGATCATTGATTTTCTTGATTCAGTGTTAACGCTGTTGTTAAAAAGTCATTGTCTAGGGAAATTAAACTGACGAGCTTGACAAACGATACTGAGACCGATTGTTTTGATCAGGCCGATAAACATGACAAAATTAGTTTTGAGAGTAAACACACCACCAGAGTCAAGAAGAGCAGGAGTTATTTTTGTTTAAAAATAAAGTACAAGGTTCACGTAAGTGATGACGTCGTTTAGAAAAAAATCGTTTTAAATAATTCTCTCTAGCGAAGTTAAAGGTATCGAAGGCTTCAGTTAAGATGAAGGCAACAAGAATTATTTACTCGAATAACACAGCCTCACAAAAAAAGAAACTGAGGAGGAGGCATTACAATGTAGACAGAAGCGTGTTTATTTGTGTATAGTTGCGTTTTTGTGTGAGTTACTTGTACAAATTTACAGTTTCATTCTGAATTTGTTGAAATTTTGCAGAATTAATCTTTAAAATTAAAAGAAGGTCACTCTGTACGTGAGATTCAGAGAAAATTGTGGTTACCCATTATAATTCGATATTCATGGCCAACTATGAAAGTTCTCATGGCCCATGAAAGTTCTCATGGCCCATTATAATATGAAAGTTCTCATAGCCAACTATGCAAAGAAAGCTTGTGCCTCAATATTTAACAACAGAGCATAAACACTACGATGCAAGAGAAGAAAAGCCTCTTAGACTCTCAGACCAGAAGAAAAGACTCTTAGACCACAAAAAGTGATGGTCATGTTATGCTTCAGGTTTTGACTATAAACCGTGTGACATGTAAATATTTTGTAAACCGAAGTGGTGATGATGCGATGATGGAATAACATTAGGTTGTGTCTCTTGAACTTCCGAACAAACGTCCAGACGACTGGCAAAAACTTGTGTTTGAAAAAAAAGAGAATACATAAGTACGGATCAGAGAACTATGCAACTAAAAGACAAAAATCAATCCAGAGGTTGAAAACATCTGACCAATGGGTATAAGAGCTTTTACGTAAAGAGCAAGGGAAACTTTAAAAGAAAAATAGGTTTTAGGATCTATTGATGCTCCTTAATGGTGAAGATGGTTATTTAATCTGATGCAGGATAACAGTAGATTAATTAAAGTCCCAGGCGACGTAGGGTTTTCAGGCATAGTGTGCAATATAAGCAGGGTCCAGTAAATGATGGTTTCATCTTAACTCCTATATTTATAACACAAAATTGAATTAATTAAAATATATAGAATTCCTGTTGTTTTTGGCATTGATAGAAGGTAACATTTCCTTGAAAATATTTTCATATGATTAGTAACTAGAGACTACAGAGTTAGAAATCTATTGAGAAAGAATGGAAAGTTAACATATGGAGCAGTCCCTTTATTCTAGGGACACTTAAGGAAAAGTGATAACAAAGCATAAATCTTTCTTTCTGCTTCATAAAAATCGTTCGAAGTATTCTTGTAATTTATACATATTGAAATAATCTTTAAAAAATTAATGAGTGTCGGTCAGAGAAGAAAGAAATTTATATGGGCGTTGTAAACATTTGAACAAGTGGAACCTTATGATCATAAACACATAACAAGATATATAATCAAAAGTCCCTAGTTTAAATAACATTCTCCTACTTCCCAAACGCTCATATTAACCATTCGCCGAACAAAATAACCTTGATGAACGAAGACCACGCCATAATATCAACGCTAAAGAACCCCGACCACCCGAATCATTAGAACTTATTAAACCAGCAATTACCAAACTCAACTTGTAGAATTATTAAAAACAAATGACAGTTATTATTTACCTTCTTGAGATTGATGTGCTTCCCTTAAACTAGAATTAACCTGAGCTACACCGGGTGGCTCTACTAGTTTCTTCTATGTATATAAAGGAGAAAGTTTGATGAGTCGAGCATGCCCAGTCGAGTCATCAAGCAGGCATGTTTGATGACTTCCAATTGAAATTTTTCCAGTAGTTGGAGGGTCTTCTTGGCCACATGTGGCTTAGCGTTGTCCTTTCGTTTGTGGGTGTGATTTTTTTTCATACAAATCTAAAGTTTTTTTTTCCGATCTTGAAGAAATTTTGCGTACTTGATCTTCAAAGCATGAGGAAGGTCTCTATCTACCTGAGATTTCAAAAACATAAAAAATAATTCACGAAAATAAAATGATATTCATGATGACGGCAGGGCCTATTAATCATAGGTATTTCAAGACAAACAATGTAAAGTCATTTGTGCAACAGTAAGTATCAAGAATGGTATCAACATACAAAAAACTAAAGCTATAGACTTGCCAATAGATACCTCATGACCAAAATTGCAAGTCAACGTTGTTGCTTTAAATAAGGTTCAAGTTGTAAACTGCATAGAATTCATGATATTCAAGCATTTCCTAGAAATGAGAGTTTTAGAAGTTTACATTATGTTGAAAATGTTAAAAATGACTACTAACTGGAGTTATTGGATAGTTAGCAGATTGCTGAGAAACTGGTAAGTTCATAACTTATCAAGTAGATAACAATGCACGGTGTTCAACAGAAGTAACCGCGACTTCCAGACGTTACAAGTTTTGTAAATAGCCAAGTTTTGCTTCAAGACATTGAGAGCAGATTTGGAATTGAAACAACAGATTACCTGTTCGTGAATCAGCTCATTAAAGTTGTTGGAATTGTAAAACTTAAAGGTACTACTACTCAAAACGATATTTGAGACGTTGAAATTGTAAATCTAAAGTAAGATTACCTGTACAAGGAGCTAATTAGGATTGGGTGCCATACATGGACAGGTAATCTATTGGAAGGACTTACATTTTTTTCGAATTTTCATTATGAATTTTTACTGTAATATTTTAAAGATTTTTTGTCTTCATTTTTACTGTTTAATAACCATCAGATATTAATAAAAAAAATCCCACCCTGGCCATGGATATCACTTACTTTATTTTGTAGCTTAGTAGATAAAAACATTTCCCAAAAATCATTTTTATTCATTTATTTATTTCTGAGGAAAAAGAATACAACTTGCACTGCTGGGGCCAGTATGGTAGCGAGACTGACGAGTTAGGTCTTAGCAGGCAATACAAACATAAGATGAACGTACAATCGAAGTAGAAATTGGCAAATAACAATTGAGGGGTAAATATGAATAATTAGCAGGAGAGTAAATCAGAAAAACCAGTCCGGTTGAGGTTGTTACATTCAGCTTCAAGCGTATTTCTAACATGGCTACAGTTGCAGCAACTAAAATAATACTTAACGACAGGAGAGAAGAAAATCGGCATGCTTATGAAAGAAAATTAAGGTGTAGGATAAATAAACAAAGAAATAGCATACAAATATAGGCTAAAGCAAGGTTATTTGACATTAGCCTTCAGTGACAGGTGGGAGAAGCAAAAGTTCCAAAGAGCTTGTCGGAATAAAGCGTATGTGGTAAGAAGGAGTACCTCTTCGGGGAGGATAGCCCAATTGTGGATTCCTGAATAAGAGACGCTGCTGTTGTGGTACTGTAACGATGAGATTGGGGGTCGTTTCGCGTTTGCGTTACGAGTATTATAGGAGTAAAGTTCCTTAATATTGTTGGGGAGGTAGTTAGAATTAAGGAAGAGTTCGGAGTTTTATAAATAAAAGAGCAAAGGGAGAAAGAGTAAATTTGATGGATTGTAAGAATATCTTGTGAGAAGAATAAGTGGGATACAGGAGAGGATCTAAGGACCTGCAGTAGGGTTTTTAAGAACCACTTTTGAGGTCTAAATATTCTGAGAAGGTTGCCAGCTGAAGTAGAACCCCAAAACATAATGCCATAACATCGGGCTGAGTGGATCCAGGAGTAATAAAGTAGCCAGAGGATATTTTGGGGTAGATAATTAAATCGGGAAATAATACCCTGCTTCCTTTTGAGTTTACTCAAAAGTGAATCAATATAATAGGCATCCCAGGAAAAATCATATATCAGCGTCAGACCCAAATAAGTGAAAGTGGAGGTAGTTGATATAACAGAGTTGCCTAGGTGAAATGATGGAGAGTGGGATATTTCTCTTGTTTCGTTGAAAGAAGAACATCACCTTAGTCTTATCTGATCGTCAGGGAATTAGCTTTACTCTATAGTCTCAAACTCTCTGGAGCTATATTAATATCAGAAAGCAAGGTAGCAAAGTTAGAGTGAGAGAGGAAATCGGATATGTCATCAGCATAGAGAACTAAGTTAAGCGTCGAGTGAGAGACGGAAAGATCGTTAATAAATAAATTAAAGAGTAAAGGGGAGAGAACAGAACCCTGGGCGACGCCGAAGTTTCGAATGATGGTAGAGAAAACTCCGTGAAGATGAGAATAGTAATAGAGAGCCATGTTAGGGGCGGTCCACGAATCCCATAAAAGATCTATAATTTGTAGAGTAATAAGCAGATTGGAACAGAATCGAAGGCGTTAGAATAATCGACAAAAATGGAGGCAAAATATTTGCTGTGCGACATCTCAGATGAAATAGAAACGAGTAGATCATAGCACAGGCCGTTTCGGTGTTGCGATGGGGGAGAAACCATGCTGAAGAGGACTAAGGAAGTTATGATGAATGATAAAGTAAGAGGAGCGTATGAAGAAAAACGAGTAGGGCAGTAATGGGTCGAGAATTTGCAAATTGAGTGGGGTTGCCTTTTTTAAAAATAGAAACGATTCTGGAGAGTTTTAGAGCAATAGGAAAGGTGCCTAATGAAACTGAATAGTTAAAAATAATAGATAGAGGAAAAGCAATTTCGCGTTATAAGTAAATAATAATGTCAGACCAAAAACCAAGGGGGTCAGGTGTAGGGCTTAAGTTGGTTGATAATGTCTGAGACCTCCTCTGGGGAGGTGGGGGCGATATAGAAACTTGAAGAAAAGCCTTGGACATGAAAGGATAGAGAGTTAAAGGAGGAGGGGAAAGAGAGGGATGTAATAAAACTTGGAGAAAGTCGTGCGCGAGCTAATTGCGCATCGAGCCAAATTCGCCATATTTTTACGGCCTCAGGGACCCACCCTCGAGTCGCTCCACTCGGACTCGCAGCGATCAATTTCTTTTCGGTTTTTCCGACGAACTCAAAGGGGATCGCCCTCCCTATTAGGACGGGTTTGTAGCAGACTCGATGAAAAACCCAATAAATCTTCTTGTTCTGGCAGGAAACTCTATGACCACCCGTCGAGCAACCCCTTCAACCATGTGCGCGAGCAACCCCCTCTAAAATAAATTCCGCGACAAAATTAAATGGAATAAGTTCACTGGCCTGTTGTCAAATAACAACTAATTTAATAATGTAATCTTAGAATTAGACTTATGAAATAAAGAATAAAATATTTATTTGCAAACTAATTTTCCTTGATAAACAGGAGCGACAATATATTGAGCAAATTTTAAGAAGGTCAATAGAAGAATCGGCGATCGCTAGACTATAATGAGATTAATGGCCAAGTTTTGATCCAAGACATCGAGAGAAGTGTAAGAATTGCAACAACATCAAGTGTACATCAAAAGTAAGATTACGCTAGTAAGAAATTATTTAGTTATGCGTAGAAGGAAAACACCCTTTTTGACTATGTCTTCAAATTGTGTGATTTTTGAAATTATTTAAAGGAAAAGTTCTATACAATTTGGAACTTTTACTCTCAACTAAGAAGAGACTGTTTATTCTCCAATCAGTGCTTCTAACTCATCTTATTGTTATTATGTTATGTTGTCCAGTTCAATATCTTTTTGGTGTCTCTCAAACTTGCTTTGTTTTGTTTTCTTTTTTTTTCTCTTTCTCTCTCTGCAAAGATCGCGTGGATTTTAGGAACCTCTCTCTCAACATTTGTTGATAAGTCCGAATCAGTTGCAACTTGATGGGCTGGCGATATTCTGAGAGTTACTGCTAAATAAATATCATTCAGGAAATTTCTGCACATGTATATATATTGATATAATTTTCAGGGTAAATCGTTGCTTTATTTATTTCACAACGAGTTAGTAAATATTTCTCGTTAAAGTAGCATTTTTGTAACAAATGGCAGACTATAGCTGCTAGGATCCAATTCCAGCAAACGACTTCAATCCTCTTCAAACGACTGCCAACATTTATATTTCCACGATTCATGGAATAAAGAAAAGACCATTTAATTAATCGATTTATACAGACTTCACTCTGTGTGACTGAATCCAAAAGTATTTAATTATTATAAAAAAGATAAAAAAAAACAAGCACACACACACAGATGCGTGAAAAGAAATTGCCAGGGCCGTCGAAAACACCACGCCGGAAAATTAAAAAAAAAAAAAGGAAAAAAAAACTATTAGTTTATTGGCAACTTTCGATAGGGCTAATAAGTTTTCTTGTTCTTGCGGGAAACTCAAGATCCGTAGGAGTTATTCGGATAAAATTTTTATATTGACCGCTGATGTACTGCATCTTTAAACCTGTTAATAGTTCGGAAGCTGTCCGTTTTTTATATAATGCAGTACCCCACCATCGTCGAGGCTTCTTTTTTTTCTATTAAATTGGACATGATTATTAGCATAGCGGAACTATAAGTCAATGCTGTTAATTCTGCGTTTCTAGGCATGATGTATTTCCATCCACAACAGACTAGATCTGAGGCTAAGCAAAAAATTTACCCAGTAGTGAGGAGAGGAGGTAATTATTAAGATTCCCCCCCCCCCCCCCCTTTTCGGTCCTGGGTGGCTCCTTTTCCCGCTCTTCCAAGACCCTCTTCCCGCTCTTGACGCTCGAAGTCCACTCCTCTCATCCCACGGATCGCAGTTGACTTGTTGTGAGCTTGCTGACCACAGAATCTTGCCTCAGGCAAGAACTCGACTTGTCAGAGGCTCGACTTGCCAGATGTATACGCACGTTTACGAGCGTTAACGGGAGGCAAGTGGGGGGCGGAGGAATAGAAAGGAAAGTATCTATTGTAGCCAGATTGAAATTGAGATAAGATACATGAGTAAGAAATTATTTAGAGAAGCAGTGGCAACCTTGGAGAGGTCTATCCATTTTTAGCCTTTAAAAAAATTTTTTCGAATTTTTATTCAGAATTTTATATGGTATTAATTATAAGCGCTTTCATGTGTTCATTTTTAAGATATTGCAAAATTTAATACAAAAAAAAGATACATCATACATGTCTTGTGTCTCAAACATGTAATATCATATTATGAAAAATATTTTTGTAGGATGCAGAACAAAACAATGTGCAGTCATAATTTGGGTTACATACTATTTCATGCTTTTATATTATAGCTAATATTAAATTTGGATATGTAATAGTTAAATTTTCTCTAATAGAATTAAAGTTTTTTCATTTATTTATATTTTTTAAATAAAGGAAAAAGTCATACTTTCTCTTTGTTTTATTATTTATTGTTAAACTAAAATTTTTTTAGTGAAATTGATTCATCATAGCAATTTATAAGCTTATTAATAAATAATAAAATAACAAAACTATAAAACAAACTGGAAACTTTCAAGAAATACGTTGAGGTATGTGACACCCCACCGCACCATTTGTGTGAATTTTTGTCACCGCACTAACGCCGGGTTAATGTTCTCCCACTGAATCATCTTTTTATGCTCATCTATCTATCTATAAATATTAAAAAAGTTGTTTGCATGTATGAATATTTGTCTCTTATAAATCTACAGTTTTATCCCAATCTTGATAAATTGTGCACACATGATTTTAAAAATGAGGAGAAGAGCACTGTCTACATGAGATTTTGAAATCAAAATAATCTTTTATATAAAATTCATTTTCAGTTTGTTAACACATTACCTGGTATTGCACTACAAACGTAACACATTAACCAAATTAACCTTTTTTAGGGAGGGGTAACGAATTGTAGAGTGTGCTTTCCATAAAGCGCGACATCTCCACCATGACATACATAAAACTCCCCCAGGCTCCACCGGAATTACCGTGAAAAATTTCGTCAAGATTGGTCTAGCCATTTTGAAATGCACAGCTAACAGGTAGGTCCATGTGTGCTTCTTATAGGTCCATTTTGAAAAATTCGAACCAGTAACCTCGACTGTCATGGTAAATGTCTCTATCAATTGAACTATCACAGACACTTGAAGAGCCATGTTGTCAATAAGTGTCTTAAAGACAACCAAATTGTCAAGAAGGAAAGCCCAATGGTAGGTGGGCACCCGGTTCACAGAAAGTTTGATGAACACATAATAAGAAATAAAGAAATAAAAGTAAAGCAAGCACTAAACACAAAACATTACTTGGTGTCTTTAAGACACATAGTGACAGCATAGCTGTTCAGGTGTCTGCGATAGCCCAATTCATGGTTTCCTAATTGAAGAGGTTATGGCATCCGTAACTGTTCCAATGCTATAGGCGCAAACCAGTAGATGGCGAACGAGCAATCTATGCTCCATTTATTAAATTTTAGTGAATCACTGAATAATTTTGAATCATTTATTTAAAAAAAAGCTTAAAATTTATAACTAGCTGTGCCTTAGAACAAACATCGATAACTAATGCTTTACCGAAAGGTGCTTTATGCTATCAGTGTGGAGAAACGTGTCTGTCTGTCAGTCTGTCTGTCTCTCTGTCCTCCTCTAACTCAAACTCCCTTGAGGCTATGAAAGGTTTTCAAAATTTGTTTTTGTCAGTCGATGAAGATGGTTCATGGCACGAACTAGTTACAAATACTAGCTAAATCGGTTCATTGGCAAGTGCACAGATGGTTCCTCTATTTTCCCGCCTAGCAATTTTTAATGGGAAGATATATTGAATAATATATCATACAAATCGTAATGACGAGATAGATGCGGTTATTCAATATTATTTTCGTCAGATGATGAACATGGTACATAGCACGAACCAGTCACAAATATAATTTAAATGTGTTCAATAGCACGTGCACAAATGATACCTTTACGATTCCCAACTAGGAATTTTCACTGGAGCAATATATTAAGTAATAAATCAAACAAATCGTAATGACGAGATAGAAGCGGATATAAATGACTATTTTCACCAATTAATAAATAAGGTTCCGCGAATGAACCATTTTGAAAATGGTTGAAATCAGAACAATGACACCTTGCTCGAATAATACCCTTATGACACCCTCAAAAATTTTCAGTGCTAAAATTTGGCATGTAATATATCAAACAACTTGGAACGAGGCGTCATGAAGAAATATAACGTAAAATTATTGATAGTCCAAATTGGTTTCAAGAAATCTGGTTTAGTGGAACCATGATGGTTCTTTGGAACTTTCAATGCTAAAACATGGCGTGTAATAAGTCAAACAATTTGGAATGAGATATCATGAATGAATATAACGTAAAATAAAGATAGTCCAATTTGGTATCAAGGAACCTGGTTTAGGGGAACCATGTTGGTTCATTGTAACTTTCAATGCTAAAATATGGCATGTAATATAACAAAGGACTTGGAATGACGTGTAATGAATGAATATACAGTAAAATTAATGACAGTCCAAATATGACCCCAGGAACCTGGTTTGGTGGAACCATTATGGTTCATAGGCATTTCAATGCTAAAATATCGTATGTGATATATCTAAAGACTAGGAATGAGGTGTCATGAATGAATGTAACGTAAAATAATCATGCTACTATACACATGCTTTACCGAAAGGTATAATGATACTATACACATTATTAAGTACCGAAAGGTGCTTTATGCTATCAGTGTGGAGAAACGTGTCTGTCTGTCAATCTGTCTGTCTGTCTGTCCTCCTGTAACTCAAACTCACTTGAGGCTATGAAAGTTTTCAAAATCTGTTTTCGTCAGTCGATGGATATGGTTCATGGAACGAAGGAGTTACAAATAATATCTAATTCGGTTCATTGGCACGTGCACAAATGGTACCTCTATTTTCCCGCCTAGCAATTTTCAAAGGGAAGATATATTGAATAATATATCATACAAATCGTTATGACGATCTAGATGCGGTTATTGATTATTAATTTCGTCAGTCTATGAGCATGGTACATATCACGAACCGGGCACAAATATTATTTAAAGCCGTTCAACAGCACATGCACAAATGGAACCTGTACGAACCCATCTAGCAATTTTCAATGGAGACATATATTAAGTAATATATCAAACAAGTCGTAATGACAATATAGAAGCGGATATAAATTACTATTTTCGCCATAAATAAATAAGGTTCCAGGAATGAACCATTTTGAAAATAGTTGAAATCGAAACAATGACACGTGCTCTAATAATACCCTTATGACACACTCAAAATTTTTTAGTGCCAAAATATGGCATGTAATATATCAAACCACTTGGAATAATGTGCCAAGAATGAATATAAAGTAAAATTATTGGTAGTCGAAATTGTTTTCAACGAACCTGGTTTAGTGGAACCATAGTGGTTCATTGGATCTTTCAATGCCAAAATATAGCATGTAATATTTCAAACGACTTGGAACCAGGCGTCATGAAGAAATATAACTTAAAATTGAAGAACTTTCAATGATAAAATATGGCATGTAATATATAAAACGATTTAAAATGTTGTGCTATGCATGAATGTAAAATCAATGATGGTCCAAAATGGTTTCAAGGAACCCGGTTTAGTGGAACCATTCTTGTTTAGTGGAACCATTATGGTTCATTTAATATCAATGCTTAAATATGGCATATGATATATATAACGACTTGGAATGAGGTGTCATGAATGAACATTACATAAAATTATTAATAATTGAAATTGATTTCAAGGAACCTGGTTTAGTTGAACCATGACGGCTCATTGGATTTTCAATGATAAAATTTGTCATGTAATATATCAAGCTACTGAGAGTGACTTGTCATCAATGAATATAACGTTAAATTAATGACAGTCGACATTGGTTCAAAGGTACGTGATGTAGTGGTATCTTTATGGCTCTTTAGAAACAAACAATATTAACATAGAGCTGTTTAAAAATATATTTCCGTGAATGGTTTAGTTTAACCGTTCGGTACTTGGTTATATCATTCCTTAATGGTTTATTCAGTAGGAGAAAAGTGCTTTATGCTATTAGTGTGGATAAACGTGTCTGTCTGTCTGTCTGTCTGTATGTCTGTCTGTAACTCAAACTCCTCCGAAGCTATGAAAGATTTTCAAAATATGTTTTCGTCAATCGATAAATATGGTTCATATCACGAACCACTTACAAAGATAATCTAAATTGGTTTATTGCCACGTGCACAAATGGTACCTCAATTTTCCTGTTTAGCAATTTTCAATAGGAAGATATATTGAATAATTTATCATACAAATCGTAATGACGAGATAGATGCGGTTATTCCTTATTATTTTCGTCAGGCGATGAACATGGTACATAGCACGAACGAGTCACAAATATAATTTAAATCTGTTCAATAACACGTAACTAAATGATATTTTTTCGACCTCAACTAGCAATTTTCAATGGAGCGATATTTTAAGTAATATACCAAACACAACGTATTGACGAGATAGAAGCGGATATAAATTACTATTTTCGCCAATAAATAAATAAGGTTCTGGGAATGTACCATTTTGAAATTGGTTGAAATCGAAATAAAGACACGTGCTATAATAGTACCCCTATGACACCCTCAAAAATTTTCTGTGCTAAAATATGGCATGTAATATATCAAACGACTTGGAATGATGTGTCAAGAATGACTATAAAGTAAAATTATTGGTAGTCGAAATTGTTTTCAAAGAACCTTGTTTAATGGAACCATAATGGTTCATTGGCATTTTTAATGCTAAAATATAGCATGCAATATATAAAAAGATTTGAACTCTTGTGCTATGAATGAATATGACGTAAAATCATTAATAGTCCAAATTGGTTTCAAGGAACCCGGTTTAGTGGAACCATTCTTGTTTAGTGGAACCTTTATGGTTCAATGGATCTCTCAAGACTAAAATATGGCATATAATATATCAAACGACATGGATTAATGTGTCATAAATGAATATAACGTAAAATTAATGATAGTCCAAATTGGTATCAAGGAACCCTGTTTAATGGAACCATGATGGTTCATTGAAACTTTCAATGCTAAAATATGGCATGTAATATATCAAACGACTTGGAATGATATGTCATGAATGAATGTACAGTAAAATGAATGACAGTCTAATTATGACTCACGAAACTGGTTTAGTGGACCCAGTGTAGTTTAGTAGCACCATTATTGGAAATTTCAATAGCAATTTTCAATGGAGACATATTTTAATTAATATACCAAACAAATCGTAATTACGAGATACAAGCGGATATAAATTACTATTTTCGCCTATAATTAAATAAAGTTTTGGGAATGAATCATTTTGAAATCGACACAATGACACGTGTTCTAATGACGCCCTTATGACGCCCTCAAAAATTTTCTGTGCTAAAATATTGCATATAATATATCAAACGAGTTGGAATAACGTGTCAAGAATGAATATAAAGTAAAATTACTTGTAGACGAAATTTCTTTCAAAGAACCTGGTTACTGGAACCATTGTGGCTGAATGGAACTTTCAATTTTAAAATATTGCATGTAATATGTCAAACGATTTGGATTGAGTTGTAATGAGTGAATATAATGTAAAATTAATGATATTCCAAATTGGTTTCAAGGAATCTGGTTTAGTTGAACCATTAATGCTCATTGGAACGTTCAATTCTCAAATATGGCATGTAAAATATCAAACGACTTGGAATAAAGTGTTATAAATGAATATAACGTTAACTTAATGATAGTCCAAATTGATTTCAGGAAACCTTGTTTAGTAGCAAATTACAGATCTTTGGTACTTTCCTCGCTAAAAAATAGCATGTAAAATATAAAAAATCTTGGAATGATTTGGCATGAATGAACATAACGAAAAATTAATGGTAGTCGAAAATGGTTTCAAGGAAACAGGTTTAGTGGAACCATTCTGGTTTAATTTTACCATCATGGTTCTCTGGAACTTTCAATGCTAAAATATTTCAAGGAGTATATAAAACGACTTGGAATGAGGTGTCATGAATGAATATAACTAAACTTAATGATAGTCCAAATTGGTTTCGAAGAACCAGGTTTAGTGGAACCATGATGGTTCATTGAAACCTTCAATGTTAAATATGGCATGTAATAAATATCAAACGACATGGAATGACGTGTCATAAATGAATATACAATAAAATTAATGATAGTCTAAATTTGTCCTAAGTGATCTGGTTTAGTGCAACCATACATGTTTAGTGGAACCAATGTGGGTTATTGGAACTTTCAATGCTGACATATAGCATGTAATATAACAAACGATTTGGAATGAGGTGTCATGAAAGAATATAACGTAAATTTAAAGATAGTCGACATTGGTTCAAACATACGTGATGTAATGGTATCTTCATGGCTCATTAGAAGCGAATAATGCTATCATAGGGCTGTTTAAAAATATAGTTCCGCGAATGGTTTAGTTTAACCTTTCGGTAATTGTTTATGTCCTTCCTGCACGGTTTGTTAAGTACCGAAAATTGCTTCATGCTGTTTGTATGGGGAAACGTGTCTGTCTGCCTGTCTGTCTGTCTGTCTGTCGGTCTGTAACTGAAATACCATGGAGGCTATGAAACATTTTCAAAATCTGTTCTCGTCAGTCGATGAATATAGTTGTTGGCACGAACCAGTTTTAAATATTATCTAAATCGGTTCATTGGCACGTGCACAAATGGTACGCCTATTTTCCCGCCTAGCAATTTTCAATGGGAAGATATATTGAATAATATCTCAAACAAATCGTAATGACGAGATAGAAACGGACATAAATTACTATTTTCGCCAATTAATGAATAAGATCCCGGGAATGGGCCATTTTGAAAATGTTTAAATCGAAACAATGACACGTGCTCTGATAGTACCCTTATGACACCCTCAAAAATTTTCAGTTCTAAAATATGGCATGCAATATATCAAACGACTTGGATTGGTGTGTCATGAATGAATATAACGTAAAATTATTGAATGCAGAATTTAGTTTCAAGAAACCTGGTTTAGTTGAACTTTTATCGTTCATTGGAACTTTTAATGCTAATATATGACATGTGATATATCAAACAACATGGAATGATATATCATAAATGAATATAACGTATTTAAATTATTATTTAAATTATTATTTAACGTACTTTAAATTATTTCAAAAGTACGTGGTTTAATGGTTTGAAGACTGGTGAAACGACCAAGCTTCCAATGGATAGGTTGTTGGAGATCATCCTTGATGAGCAAAAGGAAGTCTAGTGTGAAGTTGGAAGTGCAGTGATGCCATTTTGCTTTTTGTTGCAATTCATCGATGTACTCCAAACTCTAACTTTTCCTCAAGTGCTGCAGCGGTTGCTGAATCAACTGAAATCGGGAAAGTCTCGATAAAGGAATGGGAATGACCGATGGATTAGGTATCGTAGTAAGAGCTCTGCTAATAAGAAAGTGATATGGTGTCAAAGGTTCAAAATTCTCAGTTCACTAGATAGCGGAGTCAGAGGACGAGACTTCTGTACCGCTTCAGTTTCGGTTAAAACGGTATAAAGCTCTTTAAAAGATAATTCAGCATTGCCAGCGACTCTTTTATGATGCAGCTTAGATGACTTAATACCAGCTGTTCAAAGGCCACTAAATGGGGAGAAGGAGAAAGAATGAAATGCCACTGAATACAAATTCTTAGAAGCAGAACGATTAATGCAATCCTCGCTGGGCTTCAAAAACACGCCAGGATCTTTCAACAAGGAACGGTTGTCATAGAATTTTTCTTTCATTGTCGGAAAAAATGTTGGATTGGTAACCACGAAGAGATACGATTCTCCTTAAATTTAAAATGAAGGACTTCGTTGTCAAGTCAGTGACGAGCTCGAAGTGAACGGGTTTATTGGCGAAGCAAACAAAAAAGCACACAAAATACTTTTAAGCCTTGCAGTCTCGAGCCCTTTTATTTTTTAATCACAATTGGGCCTGCGTAATCTATCTCAACAGATTGAAAGGAAAATGATGTTTCAACTCTATTAAGAGAAAGATTACCCATGACAGGTTTAGTGCTTTTTGGAGCAGCACAGAAGCACTTAACACACTGATATACAACCCACTTTGCCAAATTTCTTCCATTAGTACTTCAACATCTTTCTCTTAGTGATGAAAGAAGTAGTTGAATACAAGTATGCAGAATAAGAAGGTCTTCTGAGGTGAATAACAGTGTAACTAGCGGATGCTTCTTTTTTTAATCAGTATATGGAATCTATCTCCAACCCACAGCAGGCCGTCAGAGTCTAAAAACAAGGACAAGGAGAAATAGCTTAGAACGTGATAGAGGATCGTGGGAATGACATATTATAATCTCATCAGGGAAGGATTGGTTTTGAGAAATGCAAGCAAGAGCCAGAAGAGCATGCTTAATTTCAGAAAGTGTAAGGAGACTATACATTTGGGCATCCTTTGGACCCACAAAATTTCTCTTGAAGCACAAGATAAAGGCAACATTGCGATTTAGATGATCAAAATCAGAGATTCTTGAAAACGGAAATGAACATGCAGTATAAGCAGATGTAACATCTAAACTTTTCACTTCTGGAAGACCAAGTGGTATGGAAGGCGTTGCAGATTTGGCCAGGAAGATTCTTCCAGAGAGAGCCATAGTGGTCCATGAAACCACAAAGCGGAATCCTTAAGCATAGTAGGAGAGACCACTGGAGACATGAATCCACTCAGAATTTTTGGACAGTGTGAGGATTTCAGATACATAATTGGCGACAAATGTGTGTAAAAGATTTAGATGCATTCAAAATATAATCAAACGTATATTTTGTTTATATACAGAGGAAGCACTGATCAAACGTTATTTGGAGCACAGAAATAACCTGCTTGGCTAAGCGGGCGAGAGTAAGAGCACCACAAATTTCTTGTAAGGGAATGGATATAGACTTGAGAGGAGGAGGCGAGGAGTAAAATACACAGCTCATTTGCTCTCCAGATGGGATTCTGTTAGGGTCACTGGTTCGAATACACGAACGCGATGAAGGTGAACGTATCCATTCGTTTCTTGGTCGATTTCTCAGCGATCGCGCCAATTGGCCAGGTATCATTTTGGCTTTCGAACATAATAAGTTTGAGAAGATAGCACGGTTTTGATCAACAGATCGCACATAGATGCAGGCGCCATAAGCTTTGATGGAAGCGCCGAAGAAGGAATGAAGCTGTATACTTTTCGGTTCATTGCAGAGAAGCGTCTGTTGAAGGCAGGAAGATCACCTTTAAAGTTCAACCATTGAGTGGACATAGAGTGAGGAATATTATCTTCTCGGGAAAGTTTCTCTAATCAAAGCGCTTGCAACATCATCTTGCCATAATAGTGCAAGGGGAAAGCAAACAGAGAAGGTCGAAAACCTGAGATATGTCGGACAGGATAGCACGATTGGAGAAGTAAGTGAAAATTTTTTTTTGGAGAGGAAAGTGAAATAAAAAATGTCTACTTATCATCAAGTGGCGACCAGTTCAGTCAAAGAGTCCTTATGCTATCATGTGAGCCAATATCAACTAGGGTGAATTTCGGACTCCATGAGATCTGAAAAATTTAGAGGCTCGTGCGAGATGCATTTTCGTAAGTTTAAACAACCAGTTTGCAAAATAGCAGAGAGGTCAATCAAACAGCATCTTTCACCCAACTTATCAATTCATCAACGTAGAAGTCATCATTTATGATTCGAGAGACTTCAGGAAGGGATAGTGTGCAAACAGTGCCCAATTCAAACAAACAGCGAATTGCTAAACAGATATAGTACCATAAGTAGTGTTAGATTATAGGTTTTGATGACAGGATACGGATTAGGTCTCCATAAGATGCGCTGGAAGGGTCTTTGAGACCCATCAATCAAAACTTGGCGATATATCTTATTTATATCGGCTGAGTAAGAGTAGACATGTTTACGAAATCGGAGTAGAACACTGAATAGATCCTGATGAATGTTAGGGCCGACCAAGATTTATTCGATTCACCAGATGTAATGGGAGAGAAGCCTTTGAAAACCACAGAAAGCTTTGTGGTTAGGCTATCTTCCTTGAGAACGCCTTAATAATGTAAAAAGCAGGCAACCTCATAAGGTGCAGGATCACAAACGGATATGTGGCTCTAGCATAATTATTCTCGCATGAACTGTGCATAATGCAAGGTAGTGTTGGAGGCAATTTTTCTTCTAGATTTAGAAAGGAATATTCATCTGTTTTGTATCAGTCACCTAAAACTTCTAGAGCCTTATTAACAGAAATACTGATAATATATCGACCACCAGAATCACGCTTGGTATGGCTCCTGAAGTTAGACCCACATTCTCATTCTTATTAAAAATACGAAAAACTCCAAGTCTAGTTTAGATATACTGGGAATTTAACTTGCCTCTTAACTACTCTTAACTTGCCTCACTGCTGCCGAGCATCACCTAGACTCAAGTATTTCTTGCCCTTGATGTAGAAGCTCTTTTCCCTATGTTGCTCTATTCGAAACACCCTTTGTTCAGATGTTTCAACAGCCGTATAACTTTTTCTTTTTTATTTGCACAGTTTCTCTGAACAATACTCGTTATTTCTCTTTCATTTCCAGACATATAAATTTTTGACAGTCGTCTGGACGTCTGATACGAAGTTCAAGGGAGACACTCGTGACTCTTTTGCCTCTTCAATAGAGGCTGCCTTATTAATGTTCTGTCACTGCATCTTCATTTTTTGCTCATTATGAATAATTCTCGGAAACAAACGTTCAGTCATCGCATTGTCAGCATCTGAGTTTCCAAAATATACACATTCCCTTCGAATATATATTCAAAATTAGAGAAAAACTTGGCGATTCATCACTTTGTGCAGTCTAGCAGTATTTTTAAGATATTTCAAAGTTTTGTCCGAAAAAAATATCCGAGCCGCTCAGGATTATCACTTAGCTGATTGGGTAGCATAGCAGATGTAATTGTTTCCTAAAAACACATTTTGACTATATTCTGTGGGTATGTGTATATTTTGGCAACTGAGATGCTGGTAATATGATGACTGCACGTATGATTCAAAGAAAATGCAGTGACAAAATATTAATAAGGTAACATCCATTGATAAGTCATAGAAATCACGCTTGTCTCTTTTGAGCTCCCTAACAAACGTCCACACGACGTGAAAAAATTTATATGTCTGGAAGGGAAAGAGAAAGAACGAGTATTGTTCAGAGAAACTCTGCAAAAAAAGAAGAAAAAGCTATACGGCCGTTGAAACATTAGAACAACGGGTGTTTCGAATAAAGCAACAGGAAATAAAGAGCTTCTACATCAAGGCCAAGAAATTAAAGTACCAAGTGATCCTCCGCAGCGGTGAGGAAAGTCAAGAAGAGTTTAGATAAAGTCCCAATATATCTAATCTAGACTTCTAGTTTTTCGTATTTTGAGCAGAATGAATAATTCATTTGCTTGGTGTTGTATTGACTGATTTATTATTTAACCAATAGGGAGGTATAATTAAATTCATGAGATTGTTCTCTTTACCTATAAGTAATTATCCAGGGCATCGCTGGGTATCTCTGCTAGTCTATATTCTTCTATCTAAACTATTGTTTATAAAAATCGCAACACCCTGATGGAATGGTCTAATTCTAATGCAATTCTTAATATTTGCATACAATGGGTCAGAGTATAAATGATTAGATTTTCAGAGTAATTGCTTGAAAGAACACCATGCCTCGCCGATGACGAAAGATACCATAACAACAGCTGACAGACTTTGAAAGAGGACGCATAATTGATCTGCGTGAAGCGGGATGGTCGTATCGTGACATTGCTGCTCGTGTAGGACGTAATGCAACGACAATTATGCGCGCATGGAGGCAGTGGAGCGAAGAGAACAGGGCACACCGAAGAGCAGGCTCAGGAAGACCCACCACGACGACACGGCGAGATTACAGACACCTCTATCGCATGTGTGTAGCAGATCGTACAGCCACTTCCACAGTGTTAGCACAACAGTGGGGTGCTACAGTAGGCAGGACAATGTCTGCTAGCACTGTATGACGCCGTTTGATTTCCAGAGGATTGATGGCACGAGTACCAATGTTGCGGGTTCCTTTGACTCAAAACGACCGGTGCCTCAGGTCGCAATGGGTCCATCAACACCAACAGTGGCAAGCTGAATGGCAACAATTTGTGTTTTCGAATGAGTCAAAGTTTAACTTACAGCACCATGACGGCAGGATACAAGTCAGAAGACAATGTGGCGAGCGCGACCTTCCAGAATGCATCTGGCAGCGTCATTCAGGACAAACGCCAGGGGTGATGGTGTGGGGTGCAATCAGTTACCATGGCCGTTCCCGTCTGATCAGAATCCATGGCAATCTGAACTGTGACCGGTACATCAGAGAAGTTTAGCAATCCGAGGTCATCCCCTTCCTGCGGGCGCTGTATTCCAACAGGACAATGCCCGACCGCATGTGGCCAGAAATGTCCTCACCTTCTTCCAAGCACATCAGACGCTCTTGTTCCCTTGGACTGCTCATTCACCAGACATGCCTTCAATCGAACATGTGTGGGACAGTGTTGCTCATCGATTGGCTCGTCAGACTCCTGCAGCAGCTACTGTGGATGAACTGTATACCCGTGTAGACAGAGCATGGCAGGACATTCCCCAGGCCCTTATTCAGAGCTTCTTAAAATCAATGCCACGACGATGAGAGGCTGTAATTGCATCCCATGGTGGTTTCACCCGATACTAATGTGACAATAAAAAGCATTGTATTGACCTGAAAATCTATGATTACTTTTCTGACCCATGATATGCAAATGCTCCAAATTTAATGCAGATTGGGCTATTCCATCAGGGTGTTGCGATTTTTGTTAGTGGGTTTATTTGTGTATATTGAATACAAATCTACAGTTTTATTCCGATTTAGATGAAATTTTACATACCTAACCTTCAAGGCTTGAGAAAAGTCACTGTCTACCTCAGAGTTTTTGAAAAATAATAATTATCGGTAAAAGAATCGATATGTATGATATGGCAGGGCATATTATTGAGAAATATCACATGACCAACAATACAAGGCAAAGTTTGTGAAAAGATACGAAACAACTATGGTGTAATCACGCAATGCACCAAAACTAGGCAGGGATCAACAATATATATCTCATCACCACCAATGAAAGGCAAAATTTGTAACAATGCATGGAATTCCTGTTATTCAGGCTTTTCTTAGAAAAGAGAGTTCTTTGTACTTAATAATTTTTTGAAAATCTTTAATAATGATCAGTAACTGGAGATAATGAGGTATTACCAGACTATTAAGAAAGAGTGGAAAGACGACAGAGGAAGCACTCCTTTAGCTCCGTGGTGTATTGAACAACTGGTAAGCATGTCAATAGAAGAATCGGCGATCGCTAGACTACACAAAGAGTTGAATGGACAAGTTTTGATTCAAGACATCGAGAGAAAAAAGGGAATTTCAACAACATCAAGTGTACATCTAAAGTAAGTTAACGTGAGTAAGAAATTATTAGGCTAGCAGTGGCATCTTTGGAGAAGTGCATCCATTGTGAGCCATTATAATATCTTTTTAAAATGTTTATTAAGAATTTTTGTTATATTTATTTTAAGCGTTTTCATGTGTTTATTCTGAAAATATTTCAAAATTTATTCCAAAATAAAAGTCCGAGCCACACAGGGTTATCACCTAGCTAGTAAGCAAAACATATCCAAACATTTCAAAAAATATATTTTGACTATATTTTTCTGATAATGCGATGACTGAACGTTCATTTCCAAGAATTATTGATAACGAGCATGAAATGAGGATGCAGTCTCAGAACATTAATAACGCAGCGTCTATTGATGAGGCAAAAGAGAAACGTGTGACGCGATTGAGCTCTGGTATATCACCTGGACATCCTGTTTTTCGTATTTTTCATCAAATGGATAGTCCATTTGCTCTGTCTTGTATTGACTGACTTATTATTTAACTAATTTGAATTAATTTAATTTTTTCAAATCAATCTTTTTTACCCACAAGTGTAATTAACCCGGGCAACATCGGATACCTCTGCTATCTATATATATAAAGAAGAATGTTTGTTTTGGGTTTGCGGATTTGTGAATTTGTGTGTATTGAATACAAATGTAAGCTTTATTCTGATCTTGATAAAATTTAGCATACTTGACTTTCAAAGCATCAGTAAGGTCACTCTCTACTATTAATGATTATGGCAAGGCATATTAATGAGAAATATCTCATGACCAACAATCCACGGAAAAGTTTGTGCAAAATTAGGTATCAACAATGGTATCCACACGCAATTCACAAACACTCTGCACGGACCAAAAATATATATCTCATGACCAACAACGAAAAGAAAAGTATGTGCAACAATATGTATCAACAATGGTGACAACATGCAATTCACACTACGCTCGGACCAGAAACAGATATCTTATGACCAACAACACAAGGCAAAGTTTGTGCAGCAAGAGGACTGTCGTGTTTGCAACAACAATAGCATCAACGCGCAATTTACTAATAACAATGAACATAATTATTATTTTTATTATAATTATCAAAATTCCTACTATTATTATTATTGGTTATATTGTAATGTTTTAAGTTATAACAAATTATCATTACTATTATTATTGTTGGTAATATTGTCGTTGCCGTTTAATGCAATACAAACTTTTACAAATTTATAGAAATTTAAATTATTTTATAATTTTTTTTATGGATGCCCCTAGACAGGCCCACTGGCCTTTTGGGCGCCTTTTTATTCTTGGATACAATATTACTTAACTTTTTATTTGATTTGTCTTTTATATTGTTGTTGTAAATTTGTATTTATTGTATTTTTTCTTTTTTTCTTTTTTATTAATTTTTACTTGACAGTTTTTAAAGTATTATTTTATTTTCTATCATTGATACTGGTTTGGTTTTACTGTCTTGTTTTTTTTGTTTTTTTTTCTATTTTTTTTATTTCGGATTTGTCTGTATTATTCATGCAAATTTGTATGTATTTCTTTAGTTTATTGTTCCTGTAATCCACCGGGTATTTACTTGTCGGTCATTGATTCCCGGTGGTGTCTTAATTTTTTTTTCTTTAATAAATAAATAAATAAAATAAATAAATAAAATGATGATGCAATACGGATAAGTTTTAGTTTGTAACAATGCATAGAATTCTTGTTATTAAGGCTTTTCGTAGAAAAGAGAGTTCTTAATACTTAACAATTTCTTGAAAATCTTTAAAAATGATCAATAACTGGAGATAATGAGGTGTTAGCAGACTATTGAGAAAGAGTGGAAAGACGACAGAGGTAGCACCTCTTCAGCTCCGTGTTGTACGGAGCAAATGGGAAGCAAGTAAATATAAGAATCAGCAATCACCAGACAACACCAGGTGATATATATGGCCCAATTTTGCTTTAACCCATTTATGCAGTAGGTTAAGATTTTTTGATTCATGCATTGAATTCATATATGTTATCTAGAAAATTTCTAAAAACAAGAATTTAAAGAATTTTTTTTATTATACTACAATGTTGAGTTATATGGCGTTCCAAAAAAGGAACACCAGGCATATCCAATGGTATAATGTAAATAATTTTTAAATAAAATGTATTTTTAAATGAAATACATGCTACGGCGTACATATTAACCTGTATACTGTAGATATAATATATAATGTTTAAAATTACGTTTCCTTTCAAACCAAAATGTTATTGTCCACTAAACTGAAGGGCAACTGATACACCAGCACCATATTCTAATGTCTGAAAACAGCTAATGTAACCCCGACGTATTGAACCACTAAAGAACTCAAAAAACCATTAAAGAACTTGCATCCAGATCGAAGGGGTTTTCCCTCGACTAAATTGTTTACATCTATGACGACTATAATAAGGAACATAGATTCATCAAAGCAGTGATGTTTTTTATTTGAAATAAATGTCATCCATCTTTAACTTAGTATGCTTATGAGAGGTCGCAACTTTGAAAACTTGTGCATCGATCCATATTTGCATTTTCAGCTACAGATAATATAATTTCAAACCGATCATGTCTTACTGCAGCGCTAACTAATGCATGATGTGCACCTGTTCTTTGTTTTCAGAACATACGTCTTCTAAGAACTGAGACATGACCACTCAGAAAAATAATTCACAGAAGTCATTTGAATTCAGACGTGGTCTTGCCAAGATTTTACACCCATACTTGCAACATACACGTTGGAATATGTTACAATGAATTCAACGACCTCATCATCAAGTGAAAGTTTACAAATTTCAGTGGAAGTTCTTGGATTATTGAAAAAGTTCATTGCAATTTCTATAATGCTATCTGCTACAAGATCTGCAGTTAAGTCGGCTTTTTTTCCATTCGCGAACTATTTTTGCTACTTTCATACTCTTTGCTGGAGGAGGTTGCTGCACAGATGGAATTTCATCATCAGATCATCTTTACAGTCCTGGACAAATTGATAGGAACTTTTGTGTTTTCAACATAACATTTTTAATAATGAACTTATTTCAATGAAACTTTACACACCTGTGCCCACACGGCATTGACACCACTTGTTTCAATTCAGTGAAAACATTTAAAATATTAGTTGAGCCTCAACCAATTTTTGAAAAAAAGGGTGGAAAAAATGATTGAAACTAAATGAATAATCTCCCCCCCCCCCCCAAACTGGGAATGTGAGACCTTCTCACCATTTCATATTAATGAAATTCTGAAAAAGAAGGCATATCTCCGAAAAAATAAAACTTGTTTAC
The DNA here is from genome assembly GCA_023313115.1 of Rhysida immarginata. Lineage (NCBI taxonomy): Eukaryota > Metazoa > Arthropoda > Chilopoda > Scolopendromorpha > Scolopendridae > Rhysida > Rhysida immarginata. The sequence goes on along the minus strand of JAHWFO010011717.1, from coordinate 471,062 downwards.
TAAGTATCTTCAAAATAGGACGTGGTAAACAACTTACCCATTATGAGAGAGGAAAAATTATGGCATTTAAAGAACAAGGCATGTCAAAAGCAGAAATTTCTCGTTTGATTGGAAGATCTAAGCAAGTAATTTCATCTTTCCTGAAAATCCAGAATCATATGATACAAAGAAAACGACAGAAGGCCTAAAGCACTTTGTGATAGAGACCACCGTCGAATTCTTCGCATGGCAAGCAACAAGCAAATTTCTGCCAACTCCATCAAACAGACGATTGGAACACATGCTTATCGAAGAATATTAATAACTATCTCAACCAATGTCCTCATCTCCAACGCCAGAAAAGGAAACAGAAACCACCAGCACAAAGTCGATCGTCTTCAGCTAGCCAAACAGCATCAAACCTGGACTTTCGAATGGAACTCAGTCATCTTTAGAGATGAAAAAAAAGTTCAACCTAGACGGCCCGATGTTGGAACTACTATTGGCACGATTTACGAAAGCAACCAAAGCACTTTTAGAAGCGCATCCAGAGTGGCGGTTCAGTTATGGTTAGGGGGGCATTCAGTGCCAGTGGAAAGGAGGAATTAGTGTTTGTAGATGGCCGCATGAACAGCGTCAAGTACCAAGAAGTGTTTCAGATGTATCTTATCCCATTTGGGCCAATCATCGGAGTCCAAGATTGGATATTTCAGCAAGACAACGCACCGTGTCAGGTTTCCAAATCGACTATGGAGTGGATCTAGACCAAAAACATCAGGGTTTTGAAATGACCTGCGAGAACTCCAGACCTTAACCCCATCGAAAATCTCTGGCAGAATCATGGTTGGGCCGTTTATAAGAACGGACGGCAGTTTGAGAATGTCCAGAGTCTCAAACAGGCTGTTCTTGGGGCTTGGGAAGAAATTTCGTGCAGAACTCTTGAAAAACTAATAGAATCTATGAAGGACCGTGTGTTTCATGTGATCAACAAAAATGGTGGATTTACAAAGTATTAAATACGAGCAATCTCATGATAACCGAAGGTCTTCCTATCATTTTATCCACCTTTCTTTCAAAAATTGGTTGTGGCTCAACTAATTTGATAAATATTTTGACTAAATTGAAACCAGTGATGTCAGTGCAGTTTGGGCACAGATGTGTATAGTTTCGTTGAAATAAATTCATTATTAAAATGTTATTTTGAAAACACAAAGATTCCTATCATTTTTTCCAGGATGGTAGGTGCATATAAAAGATTATCTGGGTCATACTCTGCTTGAATAAAATGTGCAGGAGGTCGCAACAAAGAACCTGGAAGAGTATTTATTGTCCCACCGTATCAATCTGATGAATCCTCAAAAATAAGAGGTGATGTAGCATTTTCAGGTAGTTCTATCACTATAGCATTTGCTTCTATGCTCTCATCTTCCTCTAATAGGTGAGTTATATCAGGCAAACTTAGAAAACGAGATATTTTGAGCCTAGTAAACTGATTTCCACCAAAAAAATAAATAAGGAATATTAAGTCCTAGAAGCAGTGCTAGTGTTACAAAAATGGAACATGCAAAATATCAAACGTATATCTATTACAAAAATAGTGCATTTCGAAATTTTCTTTATATAGCACAATAACATAACAAGCAGAAAGAAATAAAAAAAATTAGTCATGTAGGAGGTATTGCAGTAAAGTTATATTTACCTGTCTTTGGATGGATCACAGAAAAATTTCCCGAAAACTTACATTACATTTTGACGAGCTCCTATCGCAACAATATCTGCGGAAGTAGCTAATACTATGCTTCACGTGACAGCCGGAATGTTTTTGAGGCTTACACACGTGACAAATCACAGCTCCGCAATAATCAGGAGCAGTAGGATATATATAACTCCCAGGTTACAACCGTTCCAATAATGGATCACTAGGCATAAATGAGTTAACACATCGAGAGAAGAGTGTAAATTGCAAGAACATCAAGTGCACAAGTGGGATTACGTGAGTAAGAAATTATTGGAGAGGTCATCCGTTTTGAGCCTTTAAAAATTTTTATTCGATTTTTCATTAAATATTTTTACTATATATATTCTAAGCATTTTCATGTATTTATTTTTAAGATTGTTCTGTTTAACTACAAGTGTAATTATCCACGGCAACGCCGGGTACCTTTCCTAAACTCTGTCCCACTATATGAATAAAAAATGCAAGGCACTGTGGGAAAGTAAAGTCAGAACTTTTTCACCTACATCCAACAAAATAGTCCGACGACATAGCTACGAATCTTTAACAATGGTTAACAATCATTAACAATGTATGACTTTTGCACTAGCAGCAGCTGTTGAGCGTGAATAACAGCTAATCTACTGAGTCTGTCCAAGTGAATGTAAATTTGATGAATGCTACAAATCACCTTGAAAAACGCCAGATTCTGAACCGATCAGCTAAGAGAATTATCAACAACGTATACACCAAACTCCAGAAATATTATCCCAACGATTGCGTCATTGATCTCATCGAAATAGCGGTCGATTTGTGCGGCATTTACACGTCAACGATATATAAATGTGAGAACTGCACACACACTGAGCATGCAGAACTTCCACACGACACATATACGTTTGTGATCAGTTCACATATCTACAAGAAAAAAGTAGTTGCCATGACTTATGCCCCAACCCTCGTATATTGGTGTAATTTTGAAAGAAATGAGTGTAAGAAAGTTGAAATTCCCCTGCCATTACATTAAATAAAATTTAAGGGGTTTTTCACACAATAGGTTTGCTTGAATTGCTTAAAATATCAATTGCTTGACTTGGTACGACCCAAATCTAACAACGTCTCGATTCTACACTGTCATATCAATGAATTATGACCACCCGCTTAGTAATGGATTCTGTGTATTTGTACTCAGAAAATACAAAGTAAATGACAGAGTCTTTGCGTGAATTAGGTGGATTTGACACACCGACAACAAATTAAGATTCATAAGCGTCATAACCACCAAGACTTAAAAGAGTTGGATTCCTTCGACCTTAACCGCATTCATCAGGTGGTTCACAATTTTTTCCGTAAAAATTGCAATCCTACTATCCGGAAAATTGTTAACAGAATAATTTGGGTTAAATTTAATTGGGTTTAAATACGAGAAACGACAACGGCTTGCCAGTCTAATCGAAAGAGACGATATCTTTACAGAACGACGATACTTGCGCAAAATAAGAGAATATCGAAGTCTTGGGTATAATATATATTACCTCCATGAAACCTGGGCACACCAGGGGGAGTCGGTGAGGAAAGAATGGAGAGATATTAATGGTGAAAAGTTCCTGCCAGGCCTTTGATGAGTGGGTAACAACATGTCTGAAAACGCTAAGTGGCAAAGGACAGTGGATGATAATAATCTATATTGATTCCGAGAAGGGGTTCGTGAAAAAGGCTGAATTAATTTTCAGGTATTAAGAGGAAATTAATGAATCTATCTGAGTTTATTCATTTTTTGGTTTACCTATTTTCTCACATTATTCTTTAGATCAAAACCTGCAGATGGAGATCATCATGGCGAAATGAACGGTACCAAATTTATCAAGTGGATGAAGCGTGAGTTGCCCCTATTGGAGAAGCCCAGTATGATTGTTTTTGATAATGCTCCTTATCACACTCTGGCTATCAATAAACCACCTACGAATGCTTTCCGCAAGGAGGCAATAGAATTGCGGTTGCGCAAGAACAGTATCCCCATTCCACCTCGCGCTTTAAAGAAGGCAGAACTACAGCAGCTCGTTAAGGAAAACAAGCCCATCGCAGTCCGGCTCGAGTTTGATGAAAGAGCCAAGGAATTAGGCTATGAAGTGCTCCGTCTACCACCTTATCACTATTGCCTAAATCCCATTGAGCTTGTTTGGTGCCAAGTGAAGAGAGAGATAAGGATGGAAAATACCTGTTTTGCCATAGCAGATCTGCAGCGTCTTGTCAATGCAACACACAGTCACGCTACACCTGAGCAATGGCCCAATTATGTGCGTAACGTAAAAGAAATGGTAAATTAAATATGTATCTCATATATTTTTCTAATGACGACCTTCAGTTGCACCCTTATGATATATTGAAAAATTTTATTCCAGGAAGAAGAAAAATTGTGGGCCGCTGATGAACTGGTGGAGCAGACTGTAAAGCCGTAACTTTGTTGCTAATACCGGGGATTCCACTGAGGCATGTGATGTGGATGATGTATTTGATGATGCACATCTGTCTCATGACACCCATCATCAATTCTCGAATAACACTTGAATTGGAGTTGGATCTTTCTTCAACTAAAACATTAACGCATTCCAAAAACAGTGCTGCAATATCTAAGAGAACTGTGCATTTTATTTTCTTTATATAGAATAATTAACTTGGAATAATTACGTTAAAAATTATAACTTTTAATTTCAAAAAACAATTTTAATGTTTTAGTGATTCCTGAAAAATAATTTAAAAAAATAACAATTTTTTTCCCTTGAAAATTCTTAATTATGTAAATAAATAATTATTTCTTGAAAATTAAAAAGCCAATAGAAATTGAAGAACATTGAAGAACACATTCAAAAAACATATTCTTTAACCATTTTACACCTTTATATTAGTTTTTACTGTTTCAGTTTCATATGAGTCATTATGATTTCAGTTTCTATTTTAGTGGATGCGAGTTGATCTCAAAGAGATGACAATTGGTAATGTGGCTTTCCCATACTGCAAGGCAAAGTTTGTGCAAAAAATAGACCCGTCGTGTTCGCATCAACAATGGTCTCAATGCGCAATTCACCAATAACAATTAGCACAAAATTATTCAAAGAATTATAACAATGAACATAAAATGATGATGCAATGACAGTACATTCGTTTCCAAGAATTTAAACAATGAACATAAAATGATGATGCAATGATAGAAAGTTCTTTTCAAGAAATTTTAAGAATGAACATAAAATGATGGTGCAATGACAGAACATTCGTTTCCAAAAATTATTTATAATGAACACGAAATAGGTATAATAGACGATATAGATAGAGCAGCTTCTCTCGATGAGGCAAAGGAGTAAACGTATCTTTTTTCAGCTCCTTAACAAGCGTTAAGACGACTGGGAAAAGTGTGTGTGTGTGTTTCTTTGTGTATGTGTGTTTATGTACAAGCGTAATTATCCCGGGAAATGCCGGGTTCTCTGCTAGTCTTTATTTATAAAGAAGGATGTTTGTTTGTGGGTAAGTTTTTTTTTTATAGAAATCAACACTTTTTTTCCGATCTTGATGAAATTTTGCATACTTGAACTTCAAAGCATGAGGAAGGTCACCTCAGATTTCGGAAAAATAATAAATATCGATAAAAAAATTAATATTTATAGATATGGCAAGAAATATTATTGAGAAATATCTTATGACCAATAATGTAAGTAAAAGTTTGTACAACAATAGTTATAAACAATCGTATCAACAGGCATCTCACAAAAACATTGCATGGACCAATAATATATATCTCATGACCAACAATGCAATAAAAAGTTTGTGTAACAATAGGACCATCGTGTTCGCTTCAACAATAGTATCAAGAGGCAATTCACTAATAACAATGAGCACAAAATGATGATGCAGAGTTAAAGCAACCTTTCCAAGAATTATAACTATAAACATACAACGATGGAATATAATTAATTTTCAACTTGTAACAATGCATAGAAATCTTTTTTTCAGGCTTTTTTTTTATAAAAGAATGTTCTTAGTACTTAAGAATTTTTTCAAAATTTTAAAAATGATCAGTAATTGGAAATAATGGAGAGTTAGCCGACTATTGAGAAAATGTGGAAAGACGACAGAGGAAGCACTTCTTTAGCTCCGTGCTGTATTGAGCAAATGCGAAGCAAGTAAATAAAAGAATTGGCGACCACAAGACTACACAAAGTGAAGAATGGCCAGGTTTTTCTCCAAGATATTGAGAGAAGAAAAGGAGTTTCAACCACATCAATAGTACATCTAAACTAAGATTATGTGAGTAAAAAATTATTTAGACTAGCAGTGGCATCCTTGGAGAGGTCCATCCATTGGGAGCTTTTAAAAATCTATTTTCGAATTTTCATTAGGAATTTTTACTGAATAACTTCTAAGCGTTTTCATGTGTTTATTTTTAACGTATTGTAAAAGTTAATTTAATTTTTTGAGATTGTTCATTTTACCTACAAGTGTAATTATCCCCGGCAACGCCGATGTTTGTTTGTTTGTGGGTTTGTTTATGGGTTTGTTCGTTTGATTGTTTTTTTGTTTTTTATACAAATCAACAGTTTTATTCTGATCCTGATAAAATATTGCGTATATGACTTTTAAAGCATGATGAAGGTCACTGAATACCTCAGATTTCGAATAAATAATAATTATTGATAAAAAATCGATATTCTTGGTTATGGCAGGGCCTATTATTGAGAAATATCTCATGACTAACAATGCAAGACAAACTTTTTGTAACAAGAAATGTCAACAATGGTATCAACACGCAATTCACAAACACTCTGCAGGAACCAACAATATAAATCTCATGACCAACAATGCAAGGCAAGTTTGTGCAATATAGAATTCAATGCATAGATAGTCCCTTAGAATGGATTGATCCTTTATTCTATATTGTAGTGATTGAGTTGTTATTTAACCAATTTGGATGTTTAATTTAGTTTTTTGAGGTTCTTCTGTTTACCTACAAGCATAATTATCGCGAGCAATGCCGGGTCCTCTACTAGTTATATATAAGAAGAAAGATGTTGGTGGGATTGTGGGTACGTCTGCTAGATTGTTAGTTTGTGGGTATGTATCTTTCTTAGACAAATCTACATTTTTATTCCGATCTTGATGAAATTTTGCATATTTGACCTTCAAAACATGACCGTCATTGTTTACCTCACATTTCGAAAAATTACTAATTATATATAAAAAATGAGAAATATCTCATGACCGACAACGCAGGGCAAAGATTGTACAAATATACCTCTCAACAATGGTATCAACACGCAATTCCAAACAATCTGCATGGACCAACAATATATATCTCATGACCAACAATATATAACTGAAGAGACTGTTCTCTTTACCTAAAAGTGTAATTATCCCATGTAACGCCGGGTAACTCTGCTAGTTTGTCAATGAAGGATCAATTTAATAAGCTGGAAATTCAGTGAAACACTGGGGCAGTTTTTATCCTTGGTTTATCAAAGATTAGTTCGAAGCTTTATATTAATAGCTGCCATAGTGATGACATTCAACGCGGTCAAAGTTATACTCGTGCAACGTGGTAACCATCTCGTACATATTTCATGTAAAGGAAACACTTTAATAAGGTGAAAAACTATTGAAACAAACGGACAAGTTCGTAAAAACCTCAAAAAAACGTATTTCACCTACCCATTCCAAAAATCATAAAGTTTTATTAGCCTGAATTTATATTGTTTCAGCTGCCGACTTAGATGACAGTCCCTGGCGCGAATTTAAGCAAGGTGGTTACCCCTGCTGTTGCAAATTTGTCAAACTAAAAGACATAAACGACGCGAAATACTTGTAATAACTAATGGGAAAGCGTAGTTCATACAATCTGACTGGAAATCACAAAGAATTTTTAGCGTGCTTTAGCGCGAACTTTTATCGTAGCAGATGCCAAATTAGATGACAATTAACGCAGTCAATGTCATATTTGATTTCTCGGTAACCACTGCGTATGCATTGGCTAAAAAGGAAACACTTTAATGAGAAAAAAACCCAGATAAACTAATAAGAAAATGTAATTTACGCAGTCTGAATGGAAATCAGAAAAATTTATAGCGTAGGTCTGTGCGACTGTTTGTCGTAACAGCTGCCGACTTAGGTGGCAGTCAACACAGAGCACATTATACCTGAAACTCTTTATCTATCTATATAAAGAATGATGTTTGTTTGTGGGTTTGTTTGTTTCTTTCTTATGCAAATCCACAGTTATATTCCGATCTTGATGAAATTTTGCATAGTTAATCTTCGGATCATGAGGAAGGTCACTGTTAACCTCAGGTTTCGGGAAAATAATAAATACCGATATAAAATCAATATTCATGGTTATGACAGGGAAATATCTCATGACCTCAAACAATGAAAGGAACAGTTTGTGCAATGATCAGTCTTTTCTTAGAAAAGAGAGGTCTTAGTGCTTAACAATTTCTTGAAATAATTTAAACATGATCAGTAACTAGGAATAATGGAGAGTTAGCAGGCTATTGAGAAAGAGTGGAAAGATGACAGAAGAAGCATTCCTTTAGCTCCGTGATGTATTGAACAACTGGTAAGCATGTCAATAGAAGAATCGGCGATCGCTAGACTAAAGACCGAGTTGAATGGACAAGTTTTGATTCAAGAGATCGAGAGAAGAAAGGGAATTTCAACAACATCAAGTGTACATCTAAAATAAGATTATGTGGGTAAGAAATTATTTAGACTAGCAGTGGCATCTTTGGAGAGGTCCATCCATTGTAACTTTTAAAATGTATTTTTCAAATTTCCAATAAGAATTTTACTGTATTAATTCTAAGCGTTTTCGTGAGTTTATTTTTAAGATATTTCAAAATTTATTTCAAAAAATAAAAGTTCGTGCCACGTCGCAGTTATCACGTAGCTTATTTGGTAGCACAGCAGATCCAAACATTTCCTAAAAATATATTTTGAATGTATTCTGTGGGACAGTGTATATTTTGGAAACTAAGATACTGATAATGCTATGACTGAACGTTTGTTTTCAAGAAATGTTGATATTAAGCATAAAGCGAAGATTCAGTGACAGAACATTATTAACACAGCGTTTATTGAATAGGCATAGGAGTCAGGCGTGTCTCCCTTGAGCTCAGTATCAAATGTCAAGACGATTGGAAAGAGAGAGAAAAAGAGCAACTATAACAATAAGGCTCTACGGGCGTTTGAAACATCTGAACAACGGGAGTTTCGAAAAGAGCAAAAGGGAATAAGAGCTTCTACGTCAAGGGCAAGGAAAACTTCGATAAATTCCCGGTATATTATCTAGACTTCCAGGTATTTTTAGTAAAATTGATTATCCTTTGCTCTATGTTGTATTGATTGAGAGTTACAATTAAATTTTTTGAGATTGTTCTCTTTACCTACAAGTTTATTTATCCTGGGCAATGCCGGGTACCTCTGATAGATATATGATATCTTTGCTTATGCACTTGATGAAAACGAAAACTTTTAACAAAGTGAAAAACTATGAAAAAAAATGAAGAAACGTATTCCACTTAGCAGATCTGAAAATCACAAAAAATTTTTAGCGCGAACGTTTATCATAACACCTGCCGACTTAGGCGGTGGTTAATGTGGCGACTGTTATATCTGAAATACTTGGAAACCCAGCGTCCGGATTTGCCGAAGAGGAAACTTTTTTGTCGAAGGGTAAAACTAATGGAGAAACGTACTTTACATAGCCTGACTTGAAATCAAAAGAAATTTATTGCGTGAGTTATTGCATACGCTTATTTTAACAGGTGTAGTTTTGATGACATCCAACACGGTCAATGTTATATTTGACTAACTCAGTAAATATTAGGCATGAATTGACTAAAAAGGAAACACTCTAATGAGAAGACAAACTACTGAAACTAATTTCATGTTGTCTGAATGGAAATCACAAAGATTTTTATCGTGGGATTTGCGAACGTTTATCGTAATAGCTGCCACGTTGATGATATCCAACGCTTTGAAAGTTATTCTTGCATCATGGTGACCATAGTTTAAGCACTTGCCGAAAAGGAAACACTTTACGGAGGTAAAAAAAACCAGTGAAACTAATAGTGAAACGTATTTTATGTATCCTAACTGAAAGACATGAAACTTATTTAGGTTTGGATGTAGCACATACCTTGTTATTAGAGGTCAGCCTCACTTTCATACAGAATGGAGTAGATCTCACCCAAGTTGTCTGAGAACAGCAACATACAAAATTGTTATTAAGAACCAACTGTGTACACCTTTACGGTTTCAGTTGAAGTAACAGCATCAACAAAGTGGATAAAAAATCGTAAGCCTCGTTTCAAAAGTGAAAAGAGTGGTTGAATTGAAAAATCAACAACTATTTTTAACTAAACTGTTTTCAATTCTTTTTGGGAATGCACTTTTTTTAACACTGGCAGTAACCTGTTGCAATTAAATTTTTTCAGAAAACATTAGTACAACGGTACTCGCAATCGCAGAATAAGAGTGAAGTACCCTCTACATAAATGAACAATTAGCTGTGTTGAGAAAAAATAAAAAGCTTTTCACTATTCTCTGGCATGGTAACAGCCCCAACGGTTGTTGTAGATGTGGACGTGATAATTGAGAACTCTTTCATTTTAGCGCTCCTGAAAAACATTTAAAATAATGTTAAAATGTAAAAATAACAAATGTATGATTATAGACAATTTAGTAACAATTTCCATGAAAAACTGTGTCAATGGGAACATATGCGAATGTGCGTGTGAGTTGCGCGACAATAGTCAACTCGACTGTCATATTTTCACGGAACCACATTTAAAAGTCACATTAAAGGGCCTGAAAATACTGGTTAATGAAAAATAAACTTGTACTGCTTGAGTATTATCAGACAAATTCAGCTATAATTGCCTTGAAAAGGTTTACTCAATGACACCAATGAGAGCATATGTGAAAACCCTTAGCAATAAGTCCTTTCACTAAGCAGACACAACAATGACGATTACTAAAAAACGTAACAGGAAAAAAGCAAGCAAACCGACTTATATTCAGTGTTTATTAACAGTAACAAAATAGTGCAAACAATAAATAAGGCGGCCTTAGTAAGTTTGCTGATGCACTTTTGTTAGAGAAAAAACACTATATGCGGAAAATGATTCTTTAAAACTACCTTTGTATTCGTTGTGATTGTGAAGTTTAAAAAATCAGATAGCCCACGAAATATTGCACAGCAACAACCTCATCACGTACATTGAAAGATCTTAATTCATTTAAACATCTCAGCAAATCCGGTTTACAAGAATGAAAAACATTGATAGAGCCACCCGAATTCAACTTAAAATGATTGAAAAACATCTCAATCATCGCTGTTAGTTGTAAACACTTATCCCATCTTTGTTTCCACGTTCCTACTAGGAACAAACCATGCTGACAAGGGTAAAGAAAACTGTGATTAAAAATAAACTGCGAAAAACGAGCAAAGAAAAGTTTTTCAAGAATTTTTGAAAACACAGGTAGTACAGTAATGGGGCGATCATTAGAGTAAGAACCAGGATCACATTTCTGGAATATCGGCACAACACGGGCTGATTTTAAGATAGTTGGATAAGTACCGGTACTGATTGAGTGGTTAAAGATGAAAGAAAGAGGAAAAGCAAGGACATGTTTTATTGCACTAATGACATCAGAGCGGAATCCGAGGGGGCCCGGCACAGGGAAAGATTTTAGATGGGTAATAACATTGAGGGCTTCATCTTCAACCGTGGAAATACCATAAAAACTAGAAGGAGGGGTGGGAAGTTGAAAGGGATAACTAATATCAGAAGAAAAAGAAGAATCAGTTACTGGAGGTAGTAAAGCATGAAGGAAGTCCGTAAGTAAAGAAGAAGTGACTAAGTCAGGGTTGGAAAAAGGGGAGGAAAGTAAGGTAGAGCCATGAGTCAAAGACTTCAAGAGACGCCATTTATCTGTACTAAGTTGAAGGCGAGAGAACAAGAAATCATAGTAAGAACGCTTGGAAATTATAATAATATTTTTTACGGTGTTAGAATAAAGTTTTAACTTGTTATAAGCATTAGGAGATGGATTTCTACGATATTTCTGGTATAAGGCATTTTTCCTTTTAATAAGCGCTAAAATGTCACTTGAAATCCAAGGTTTATGAATGGTGGCGGTAGAGTTAGTAGATGATCGAGAATATAAAGTGAAGTAGCGGTCATATCCAAGCTGAAAATGAGATAAAAAAAAGCAAAAAGCTGGTTTGCGTCGGTTAAATCAGAAAAAAGACTGTTCCAATCGGTTAAAGCTAGAAAAGATTGTAGAATAGAGATACGATTATGAGTAATTAAACGCTTACAGACATGGGTATTCCGTGAGATATTAGGAAAACGAGGGTTAAGAACAGTGAGTAAGGGAAAATGGTTAGAAATAGACATATCGATAAAACTACTGAATAGAACTGAATCAGAGTCAATGGCAGAGTAGGAATTATACTGAGAGGAATAATGAGAAAAAGAGATGGTAGAAATTAAGAGTCCGGAACAGGTTATTGGATCTAAAAGTTGATTTAGTAAAGAAGAAAGTTTATCAAAATCGATGTTAAAATCACCGAATAAAATAAGTGTTTTCCCGGATTTTTGTAGGTCAAATAATGCTGAAGACAAGAAGGAACACAAGGCAGAAAAGAGACCAGAAGGGGGACTATAGATAGAGAAGAAAATAAATTTATTGTTAATTAAAAGGGTCAATGCCTCGTAACCAGCTAAGACGACAAAATATTGTGAGATAAGGGTAAAAGAAAACTGTTGAGAAAGATATATAGTAAAGATCAACATAGTTGGAGACAAGGGAAGGCTATATAAATTAACGAGGGTACAGGGGAGATTAGCATTTTGGCTTCTAATGTTTATGTAGAAAAAAGAAAAATTCTTCAATAGAGAAGAATGATGTAAGTCACTAAGTTTTGATTTAATTTTATCAACAGGCAACAGAAGGGAAAAATCGGCTATAAAGATTGGAATAAAACAATGACTACAGAGTAAATTGGATAAGGGCTAACTTTGATTAGAATAAAAATAAGAAAACGTAAGGATTGAGAGTAAAGCAAAGACCAGAAAAAATAACAGAAACCAGAGAATATAAACAAAGTCTACAATAGAGCTTAAAGGAAAAATACAAAAAAAAAAAATTGGCCTACATTCGGACTTAAGTAGAAATTTTAATAATTAAGAAGAATGTGAATAAGAATTTTATAAATGCACTTTTCACAAATTTAAACCACTTGTGTAAATCAGGTCCATCCATCTTAGGTCACCAAATCAGTCTGCTGAATTTAATGTTCACTAATCTGTTGCACACACTAATTAACGAACTGTCACTGTTCATTTGTAACTTTTCACTATTACCTTTTCACCGAATCGGGAGGAAGAAGAAGAATTAGTTCCGTTTTCCTGAGTTCCTCTAACCCTCTAGATGTCCTGCTCTAAACTGTAACAAAGAAACTGGTCGAGAGCATAACCAACTTGGAATCGTCTGGTGGCAACTTCCATAGAATGGTTGTAACAGCTGAGGGCACCTGGAGGCCTGGAGATGTATCTGTCCTTGTGGTGGGGTCATCTTTATCGTGAAGGCAATTGGGGATAGGTGGTCCAACATGTGCTCCGAACAAGCTGCAAAGAGAGCGATTTATTTCCCAAAATATGGCCGCCAAGCGTTCTACCAATACTAGATATAAATTTTACTCTATGAAGTAAACTACATATGAACTGTGTTGTAATCAACTATGTGTCAAGGGAACCTTAATTCGAAACCAACGAGTTTTATGTAAAAGTGAATTTTCATTAAAGTCTCAAGGCTTTTCAATAAGAGAAAAAAATCTAATTTACAGTAATATCATATGACTTGAAAAAAAAAACAAACGACGTTGTAGGAATGGTTAGCCATATTCTTGAATTAATCCTTGCTAAGTGATAACAATAGTTTCATAGTTGTCTATCCCACAGCTATCACTACAAGATCAGTTAAAGCTCATTAAATGATTGCGTAATTTATAGTTTCTTCACATTCATATTACCTTTCCAGAGTATCACAATACAAGTCGTGCAATTATTACGACGCATACTGTCAATAAGAACTATTAGATTCATCAAAGAAACAAAATTTTTCAAAAGATCTGAATTAAAGTCATATTCAAAATTATGCCTAATGAGGTTCTTAATCTCCATAAAATGTTCATTAGCCTTAGAAGTTTCAATCAAAATCCGATTCTGTGCTAAAATTTATCAACAATAAGATTTCAGATATGTTCTACTAGTTTCTATATGTGAAATTTAAAATTGTCCTAGCAATAAGACAGTTGAGTTCAGATACAGTTAAGTAATCACAACATACAAACATCAATATCACTGGCACAAAGAAAATCTAATATCATAAACTCTTTCCCCGAGAACGTGATCATAGGTTCAAATAAATCTTCCACTATGACATGAGAAACATCGAATAACTAAGTTATCATCCATGATAAGATTTCTGAATCTATAAACTAGATATTCATTTATCAACAATCATATAACTTGTCAAATAATCCATTAGTGTATTCATTAGTCGATTCAAATGCTAGTTTTTTTTATTTTGAGTAGGTTTTTGGATTAATATTTTCAGGGTAAATACAAAATACCTATTTTTCTCTATACACATAACTTAAATACGATCCATATTAGGAGAAAAAAAATATTTCATAAGTGACTACGAACCGCAAGCTTGCGCATATGAACACACGGTATTTAATGTCTATAAAGAATACAGATTTATAAACAAAGTAATGTCATTTTTCCAATTGTCAAAACATGATTCAATAATATATATAACGTGAGTCAAAGATATCTGAACAAATGCTGTTATTAATAGCGTGCTTTTAACACGGAGATATCAAAATAATTGAGTTTGGAACAAGGGCAGCTGTGGGGTTAATTAATTTGTAATATTATATCTTCAACATTATGATCTAAGCTTTCTAGAGGCCTCACTTAAAGCACTTGTCTATGGATTATTCTTTGGATTCCCTTATTCATCACCATGTAAGAAACACTATCTTATTCTCCCGAAAGATCTTATTCTGAAATCCTAACCTCAATCACTAAAATCCTCCAAATCCTCTTCAACTTTTATGTGAAGGAATACCCATTGGGAAATATGCGTACTTCTAATATATGTAAGCATATAGTCACTCACTCTATGACCTAAATAGTCGCAAGAAATGTCCTCTTATAATCGCACTATAACATCTAGTGATTCGTAAAATATGCAACGTTCAATTGAAGCAATTAATAACTTTTCCAAAAAATACAACATTAACTTTCTCAAACTATTCTTATAATAGCAACGAAGAAATCTTATTCCCGTATGCTTCTGTGATTTGCCTGTATAACTTGTTCTTAAATGGCAGAACTAAAGAAAGAAGAAAAGGGAGAGAAGGGATTAGAGAGTAGTTTTCTAGTGTCCCTCACTGCATTGTCTCCCTCACTACAGTAACTTATGCTGCTCTGGTTTACAATCATTTTTTTATGTTAAATCTACAATACAATCTCTGCATTTAAAATAGACAAAACAATCAGGAACTAAGTAATTATGTTTACAAAATTTTAAGGAGTACTGTTTTCTCCTCAATTAATCCTGTAACAGATAACCTGTTCATCAATAGCTGAAAGCAGAGGCAATTAATATCCACCCATAAATCTATGTTTCCTTCTTTCTTCCACTATCTCTTTTACGAATTCTTTCTTTATATCTGTTGGTTCTCCCTCACCTGGCACTTGTATCAAAATATTTTTCCCCAATGCCTGCATCCGTATTGAAAAATATCTTACTGTGTCGTTTTTACCTTGAATGCACTCTGAGAAAAACCTTCCATTCTTCCCTGTAGGTTCTTTTCAATTTTTCTATCATCTTATTTTTAAATTCTTCATACCCATTTATTGCTGCAATAGCCTGATCTTCCTTACAATAAAATTGATTTTTCCCTGTCAACTTGATTTTCACTATATTTAATTTATTTTCTGGTACCCAATTACAAACTGTGCCAATTTCATCAAGTTTTTGAAAAAATAAAGTGGGATCTGTAGACCTGTTATAGTCACCAACCTCACCTGCCAAACCAAATGATGCTGGAGCCATCTTTATTTCTCATTTAAGGTGTCAAAATTTATTCGCCACTTAATATACCCACTTAGGGCTTAAATTTAAAATTTTTCAGATTTATGCAATTCTCAAAATACAATGAACATTAATTCACTCTATTTAATAACTAAAGTATCCTATCGATAGCGCCAATTTATGTAAGGGTCCGGTTTATTTTATCTTCATTACCATAACCAAATAATTAGAACAACTGCGCCATCCGAATCTTACTTAGTAATTCTTCCACACAAGTCCATGCCAGGAAGGGGGAGAATGAAATGAGGGACTTTTTTTTCATAATAAAAATAGAATGAAAATAAAATGAGATTAAAATATAAGTTTGTACTACTAGCTTCACTAAATTGATTAGGTTACCATAAAGATGAATCTGAACGAAAGTATAATTATCCAAATATACTTGATGAGATTTTTTAAACAGAAAAAGTTTTTTCATGGCCAAGGGGAAAATATAGATCATACATACTCTTTTGACGAATCAAATAGTCTTCCTTCTTTGGGATTTGGGCTCATTGATCTTCCGCCGATGTTTGTGACTCAAATGGGAATCATTTTTGGGGACATGTGATCACGTCGTTTTTGGGGACTAACTGAACTTTTAATTATTTAAGTTGGGTCGCAACTTTCTTATCTTTCATTAAAAGCCTCGGTTCACGAGCAAAATCAAAGTTATAACTTCTGCACTATGAATAGAATAAAGAAAAATAATGAATGAAATAAAACGAATTTAGATGTTCCATTCATGATGGACACCCATGAGCCGGACGTAGATAGCAAAAGAGTTGCTATCAGTCGGATTACAAAGATCCAACCCCGTCACTTACACTTCCGTACGGCAAAAATTGGAAAAAGCCGCTGGAGTTCTGGATGGTGCAAGATACCAGAGAACACTGTATCTCACAAAATTACAAGTTCCCTCGTCCGAGAAGGGGTTTAGAAACGACCATTAAACAATTGTTTAGGTCGTCAGAGGTCTGGAATTCTGGGGGGCAGAGGAAAGGCTAAAATTAAAGCAAAAAGCTTGTTTCTTGACTCTTGAATAGGTGCCAAATGGCCTGGTACCCACCTGTAAGATCCAGATGTGCGAACGTTGTTTGGTAGAGGGTCATGGTTCAGCTTCCTGCTGCCATTGGGTTAAAATTTTCTCCTAGGGTGTCTTTGTTCTCACCCCCGCGATTCGTTCTCCTCTCCAAGTTGGCTCGCTTCTTTTCACCAGTCGTAATTTATGAAAGGCTTCTATCTGCCTCATATAGAAGCGCCAATACCTGATAGCTTATCCCACAGGACCCTTCATCGTTGTCCAGAAAAAGAAGCTGAATGCTGAGAGCATTCCACACTCAAGCAATACACAAACTTGAGAGGAGAGTGAGACATTTCTTCAGACAAAATAAAGATGCTAACTTACAACAAAATTATTCATAAACAAAATTCTAGAAATTTATTAAAAGAGAGATATATCTCCTCTGTAACTTGTCTTTTAGTTCAACAATGCTCAAATAAACAAATCCATGGTAGTACTAAGCAGAAATAAGAATAATTTAATATTCAGAATTATATTCTTATTTAAATAAGCATGATTATAAACTGGGACTCTACAATATGGAGAACAAGGTGGGGGGGGGGGGATTTGGCGAGTTGAGACGTCCTTTTTAAGAAATAAAGGAGGGGGAGGCAGGAGTATCGATTCGTGTTTGATGGCTGTCCGTTAAATCACCTCACCAAGTCTATGGTATATTACCTGTTACCAGTGGATCACATCATAAGAAAACTATATTAGGCTCGCATGTTCTATGTGTTTACCCCTAAGGCTGCCCCGTGGCAGATAGCTCTAGACCCAATTCCTCAGGAAATAACTTCTTTATGAGCACCTATCATTTCGCCATGGTCCCATTTAGGCTTAAAAAATGGCACACAGGATTTTCAAATCTAGACGCGTCCATAAGGTTCTGATTATCTGAAAATTAATTTTAAAATATCTCATTTTGCCGTTAACAGTTCACAAAAAGGATTCACGCGAGCCATGAAAAACATACAACCAATGGTGTCCTTACCAGTGCCCATGAATCCTCATCAGAGTAAAAAGTTTTTTGGCATGCTACAATTCTGTAATTAGTTTATTCCCGAACTAAATCATACAACCATTCATTATGACAACTGCAGCATAAAAACCATCTCTAGTCCTTGGATGAATCTGGTCAAAAGCCATTTAATGAGATAATACGCTGGCTGACTAGCCATCCAATAATAAGTCAGCTGGATTTCTTGTTGTCTTTTGAGGTCCACACATATTCGAGTAAACGAGGTGTAACTAGGCTGTTGGTCCAGTGGGGGGGGGGGGCCAAGGTGCCACATACAGTAGACTATTTTAGTAAGTCGTTAATAATCTAAGCGCAGCGCAACTACAGTGTGCTTCGAGTTAACCGAGTTTATAATTTCCAATATGACTAATAACAAATTTGTTGTATCCTTATTCATTGATTACTCAAAGGCATTTGATTCTATCCCGCATAAGCTCCTTCTATTTAAGCTTTCTCATTTCTTTAATATCTATGGTCCACCGTTAGATTGGCTAAAAAGCTTTCTTTCGAATAGAGAATACACTTTATGTATATTTAATATTTCATCAGATACAATTTCGCAGAATGTAGGCGTCCCCCAAGGTTCAATTTTATCTCCTCTTCTTTTCAACTTATTTACTAATGATCTCACTTCTTTTCTAGCTCCTTTATCTCTTATTCTATATGCCGGCGATGCCACTTTATCAATAGCAGTCTCATCACTCTTATCTATCAAACATGAATTTAATACTACGCTTCATAAACTATGCCTTTGGAACAGTATTAACCACTTGCAGCTGAATCTTGATAAAACTACCTATATCATTTTTTCTCAATGAAACAAAAAATTTGACATTCCTGATTTCACGCGTAATAATAACTCCCGAATTATTACCACATCAAAATCGTTTAAATATCTGGGTATTAACCTTTCACATAATCTATCTTGGGATTCCCGTCTTAACTTTCTAGCATCTACACTTAATTATCGTCTTGGTCTTTTTTCTCGGCTCCAGTATCTTCCCCCTTCTATCTTATTATTGCTTTATCATGTATTAATTCAATCCTTGCTCTTATACGGGATTCAATTTTGGGGCTCTTCTTCTAAATTTAATCTTTTACATCATTACCGTCTTCAAAAGTGGTTCCTACGGATACTGTTAAAACTCCGTAAACCTCATTCCCTTTCTCAATTTTTATAATTCCGTCGGAATAACACCTATTTATCAATTTTATACTCTAAACTTAGCTATTTTTATTTTTAAAGCTCTTAATACCCATATACCCACTTCGATTCCCCATTCTTTGTTTACTCCTGCTCCTTCCCCACTTCACAAAATCCGTCACCATAATTCTATTGTCTTACCTCGGATAACTCATCTATATCACCTTAGGAGTGTTACCACTTCCGGTCTTAAACTTTGGTCTAAATTAACTCCTGATATTTGTTCTTCTCCATCCACAGCCATTTTTAAGTCTAGATTATTGAATTTTTTAAGATAGGTTATTTGACTTTCTTTTCATCCTTATTCTCTTCTTTTCTTCCTCTCCGCTTTCTTCTTTTCCTTTTTTTCTTTCTCCTTTTTCTTTTTTCCTTCTTATTTCTCTTTCTTTTTTTTGGTTTTGTGTTTGTTACATCCCTAATTTTTGCCGCCATTTATTGCTTTAACCACCCACCCAGGGACCTATCTCATCGACCTCGGCCATACTGGCCTTGGGTGGTTGTTTTGTATTATTTTCTTAAAATAAAATAAAGAAAATACAAATAAATAAAAATAATAAACTATGGGGCACATTATAGTATTATACTATTCAAAACTTTGTACCACAAAAACAGTGGTCCAAGATGCAAAAGGAAGTTGACCAGTTCGTATGCATTTGCCCAATGTGCCAAGAATGTACGGCACTTAACTATTGACTTTCTAGAGTTGAAATAGCAGAGATGCCTAGTGGGACCAAACGAATGCAACTGATCCTATACCTCAGACTGCCCAAATAAATCTACATTTAAGTGTTTTAATCAATGCATTTATGGGATAGGTAGAATGTTTTCTATGCTAAAATTGAGGCATCGTGCAGACATTAGTTTCTTGTAGAAATGCAGTCATTATTAAGTTTAGGAAGCCTAGTAGTGTATTACAAAATAATGCTACCTACTTTTGCCGGTGAGCAGTATGTGATTTTATCAGGCCCAAGGATTAAAGGTTTATACAGCATCCCCTATACGCCCTGGACTAACCCGACAGAACGATCTGTTACGGTAGTGAAAGAGAAATTACATCTGGTGTCTATTGATGATCCCCATCGAGAATGGGACGAACTTCAACTGAAATTGTCATTCACGCTACAAGTACTTCCACATGATGAAACCAAATCAATCCTAGAGCAGTTGAAATAGAGACCAACTATTGGGAAAAAACTTGGACAAAGGCTTTCCTGCAACAGCAAAAATAAAAACAAATTTCCGTTCCGCTTACATTAACCGAGTCAAGCGTAAAATCAACCAAGTTAATAGGAGCAATGATGTGAATTTTAAATAAAACATGTTCAGAGGAGATTCGAATAATGTTGTTTCTTTAATGTGGAAAACAACAACTAAAAAAGGCATCAACTAAGAATCATTACATGCACTACAATTAGGTATTACTTCGTGCAAAACAATTAAGAATTACACCCTCACACTTAATTCTTAACCACATCTTTGAAAAACACACAATGCTTTTAAGCACTCTTCAAGTTTCGACTGAGAATACTCTTTGTCATAATCTCTGCCAAATTCTGAGTTGTTGGAGAATACTTCAGGAGTATTTCTTTTTTTTTGAATCTTCTCTTTGACAAAATGAAGTTTTATAAACTGGATTTTCTGCTATCTTGATAGCGGATTGATTGTCGCAATACACTGTTATTTTAGAATGATCATCATATCTGAGCTCGTTGAGTAGCTGCTTCATTCCTACTATTTCGCGCACTCCTAACGCTAAGGCTGCATATTCAGCTGTGGTAGACGACAAAGTGACAAGGTTTTGCTTTCTAGGTATCGATGACATTGGACATCAATGAAATAACATGACGATGCCGCTATATGACCTGCGGTCCATAGTGTCATTTCCCCAGTCTGCAACCGTATACGCTTCTACTTGGTCATTACGTTTCTTGAGTTCCAAACACATATCTGGTTTTACTGACAAATAGCGCAGTGCCCGTTTCACGGCTACCCAGCGTTGTAGTTTTTGAGCTTTGTTGTATTGGCTTAAGCAATTTACTGCGTATGCTATTTCTGGGCGAGTAGTGTTAGCCAAATGCAATTGCAAACCAATTGATTGTTGATATGGTATGTTTCGCAGGATTTTGGAATTTAGATTTCACTGTTGACTAGCAAACCATTACATTTCTATAGAGGTTGCTGCTATTTTAGCTTCTTTCATCTTAAACCATAAACTTAGTGAACCACAGTACTTGCGTTGAGAAAGAGGGATCGATTTATTACTTCTATCTCTAATTATTTCTATGCCCACTATATATTTTGCCTCTCCGAGATCCTTTATCTTAAATATCTCTGCAAGCATTTTTTAAACGTTTGTATTTCTTCCAAGTTTTTGGCGAGTACAAGTATGTCACCAAAATACATGCTGGAGATAACAAGTCTAGAGTTAGTCTCTTTAACGTAGACACAGTTGTCACTCTTGCACTGTCTGAATCCCAATTTTATCATTGCAGATCAATGTGTTTTAAATTTTTTCCTGACTTTTTTAAATTTGCAAACCTTGTGTGAAGCATTAGGGTCAATAAATCCTTCAGGCTGTGATACATGTAGCTCTTTTTTAACAGGTCCATACAAATATGCATTATCAACATCTCTTTGATGCATTTCCCAGTCATGTTCAGTAGTTAGAGTGAGCAGCAGTCGTAAATAAAACGCACAACATGTGCAAATTTTCTTTGATTGTATCCTTTTGCAAAGTCTTGCTTTATATTTGTAGATGTTACCTTTTGCATCAATTTTCACACAAAATACCCATCTTGTATCGATCACTGCTTTTCCTGGTGGTAAATCAGCGAGCATCCATGTTTGAAGTCTCATAAGCGCGTCGTCCTCCTCTTGAACTGCATTCCTCCATTCTTTGGCATGTTCCAATTGCAATGCTTCAGCGTACGTGGATCGAATATCTTGACATACGACAGCATACGACAGCATTCGACAGCAGATGCACGGGATTAGCCTGCTGCAATCGTTATGACTGGCATGGTGACGATGGAAAACTTAACACTTGCTTCTTGTAATAAGCAGTCAGTTCCTCCTCGTAATAATTTGATGGCACTTATTTTTCTACATTGGAATTGTCACCAGTGTTGTTCAAACTTAAAGATTCATCACCTGGGGTTGAGGGAGCGTGCAAGGGTGGTTCGTCCATACTTGGTGAGTCTTGCTCAATTACGGAAATTTGATTGCTGTAGTCATGACATGACATATCTGGAAAATGAGTCCTTTGATCTCCCTCACTCAATCCAAAGGTGGTGAGTTGATACTGTGGTGAATTCGGGAGGTTATCCTGTAAGTTGATAACCCAAAGAAAAAATTCGTGCTCATGAAATATGACATCTCTTGAGAGTGAGATTTCTCTTGTAGAACTATTATAGAGGCGATAGGCGCACTTGCTCTTCGCATAGACGATAAATTGACATTTTATAGCTTTCAAACTAGATTTGGTACGTTTATGCTTAGGAACCATTTCATATGCGGCCAAAAACGCGCATGTGTTTCACATTTGGCATTCTTGAAGTCCAGATTTCTTGTGGCGTTTTGGAGTGAGCCTCTGTGATACATCGATTTCTAATGTACGAAGCAGTATTAACAGCTTCTGCCCATAGCACTTCAGGTGCCGAGCTTGCAATCAACATGCTCCTGGCCATCTCAACAAGTGCTCGGTTTCATCTCTCTGCGACCCCATTTTGTTGAGGTGAATAAGTAGTAGTAATCTCATGCCGTATTCCATTTCGTGATAACAACTCTTCCATTTTTCGTGAGGTATATTCAGTTCCATTGTCAGTACGCAGGGCTTGAATTCTTTTTGCTGTTTTTCTCTCAACTGAAACTTTAAATTCCTCAAACATTTGGAGCACCTCATTTTTTTCGTTTGAGAAAATAAACAAAAAGTTTTCTGCTTTTGTCGTCAATAAACGTAACAAAATATTTTGCTCCTGATAATGATGGTACAGACATCGGTCCACATATATCCGAATGAACTAGTTCTATTAAGTTTTCAGCATATTTGTGTTCATATCTGGAAAACTTCGGCCATGGCATTTTTGCTTCTACACATACTCCACATGGCGTTTCGCAGCATTTGGCAAACTCCATCCTAATGAGCAGCATTCCTTTTTTCATGCAAAGTAGGTCTTGCAATCCTAAATGTCCAAATTTTCTACGCCACCATTGCTGCACTTCTCATAAAGACTTTCCGGCAAGTCAAGTTGCTCCAAGTTTATAGATGTTATTGTCTAGTAACTGGCCTTTTACAACAATTTCTTTGTCTTTTATTATACACCGTCTTTGGCCAAATTCTACTGGATAACCTTTAAGGTCAAGGACAGCTACCGATAACAACTTGCTCGAATATTGCGGTACATGAAGGGCTTCCATGACTTGAAATAACTGATTAGTTCTAGGTATTTGCAATAGTACAGTGCCTATGCCTTCGATGATGACATTTTGGTTATTGGCCAAGGTGACTACCTTGCCTTGCAGTTTTTAATATTCGGTAAAAGCGATTCGATCATAAAACATATGATTTGTTCACCTGAATCTAGGAAAAACAATTTCTTCCTCTTGTTTACCATAAAGTGTTGTGCTAAATGATTTGACACGCAAACTTGATGACTTGGTATAATATGATATTCTAGACATTTTTAAGAAATGTGTTTTTTCCTTTGGTTTTGTTTATTCTTGTTTCAATTTAGTGGTAAATTTTTAGTTGTAAAAAGCAATGGTATTTCATTGCTAGTGTTTTGAACTTTTTGAAGGTTTTTGTAGATATGAATTATTGATTTAAGGAGTTTAAATGATTAGTTTAATTTGAAAATGTTTTTAGTCTCCTTACAATGGGTAAAATCGTGAAATAATAAAAACAAAAATTAAAATTAAAGTCACCAAACTTGAAGAAACTTGGAGATGAAAGAAAACTCAAGGATGAAGTCTATTGAATATTTTGTTGATGGTAGAAATAAATCCAGTCTAACCTAACCTAACCTAACATAACCTAACCTAACCTAATAATTCAAAAAATGTTATTAAAAAATAAATGAAATAAAAAAATCTTTTACATATATAAGGAAGGATGTTTGTGGGTGGGTCTGTTTGTATGTTTTTTATACAAATCTACAGTTTTATTCCGATCTTGATGAAATTTCGCATACATGACCTTCAAAGCATGAGGACAGTCACTGTCTACTTCAGATTTCGAAAAAATAATAATTATTGATAAAAAATCAGGTTATAGCAGGGCATATTAATGAGAAATATTGCATGACCAACAATGCAAGACAAAGTTTTTGCAACAATGGTATCAACACGCAATTCACAAACACTCTGCACGGACCAACAATATATATCTCATGACCAACAATGCAAATAAAAGTTTGTGCAAGAATAGATATCAACAATGGTTTAAACACGCAATTCACCAATAACAATGAGCTCAAAATGATGATGCAATATGGATAAGTTTCAATTTGTAACAATGCATAGAATTCCTGTTATTCAGGCTTTTCTCAAAAAAGAGAGTTCTTAGTACTTAACAATTTCTTGAAAATCTTTAAAAATGATCAGTAACTGGAGATAATGGAGAGTTAGCAGACTATTGAGAAAGAGTGGAAAGACGACAGAGGAAGCACTCCTTTAGCTCCGTGATGTAATGAGAAAATGGGAAGCAAGTAAATAGAAGAATCGGCGACTGCTTGACTGCACAATGTGATGAATGGCCAAATTTTGCTTCAACACTTCGAGAGAAGAGTGGAAATTGCAACAACACTAAGTATACATCTGAGGTAAGATTACGTGAGTAAGAAATTATTTAAAATAGCAGTGGCATCCTTAGAGAGGTCCAGCCATTGTGAGTCTTTAAAAAGATTTTTTTCGAATTTTTATTAAGAATTTTTACAGTATTAATTCTAAGTATTTTCATTTGTTTAATTTTAAGATATTGCAAAATTTAATTTAATTTTTTGAGATTGTTCTGTTTACATCCATGTGTAATTATCCCGGGCAACGTCGGGTACCTTTGCTAGTATATAATAAATGAAGAATAACAAAAACAAATACTTCCAGGAGAAACATCACCAAATTCAATTTATGGAGTAATAAAAATACAAAAGGAAGGAAATCCCATAAGAATTATAACATCCACCAAAAAGTCATCAACTTAAAAACTAGCAAAATTTCTAGATAATTATTTAAAACAACTTCTTTGATTTTAATTACCCAATAAAAAACTCAACACTAGCCAAACAAACATTAGAAAAACTAATTTAGAAAATAAAGAAAAAATTTATACTACAGATATAACAGCTGTGTGATAACATCCCAATCACACTAACTCTCGACTTCATAAAAAATCAATTAAAAACAAAATTACATTACACGAAAGTACTAAAAATCATACAATCCATAAATCTATGTTTCACAGACAATCAATTAAAATTCAATAAAAAAATTTATTCACAAACTGAAGGCTTACCATGGGTAACCCATTATCACCAATCCTTTCCAACATCTATTTAAATAACATAAACAGAATTTACTAAACAAATAACAACACAAACAACACATAAAAATATAGATGAGATATGAAGATGACATGCTAGTCATAACAAACAAACAAATAGAAATATTAATACACCCATTAGAAGAACGATATCCCTTGAAATTTACACACAACAACATGACCAACAACCGTATCACATTTTTAGATAGAAAAAATTATAAAAAATGAAAATAATGTAGACTTTAAGTTATGTGAAAAACCAACAAAAGTTTACAGCATACCACATTACTAATCACAACAACCCACACACCAAAAAATTAACAATATTAAACAATATTTACAAAGAATAAATAATCTTACTTCCCCGAAATATATTCCTACAAATTTAAAAAAACTTAAACTGAACCTACAATACTCATTTCCAAAGAAGTTGGGACATTGCAACATATAAGAACTCCAACACATTTGTTTGGATTATTGTATTGCCATTTATTTCAATGCATTACAATACATAAACGATAAATTAAGCATGGGATCACATAACTTATTTGCTTAAAGAAAGATACTGGTGATTTTCCAGTTTGGCACGTGCAACACACTCCCACAAAAAATGGGACAGCACGGCGTTCACCTCTCCTCTTGATGACACACTGTAATCTTCTGAGCATCGATGACTCCAATCTTTCTAACACCGTAACTGGAATTCTGTCCCATTCCTGTTGAATATAGGTTTTCAGCCGTTCAACTGTCTGGGGTTGTCGCTGTCGTAGTTTTCGTTTAATAATACGCCAAACGTTTTCTATAGGCTACAGATCGGTGCTACAAGGGGGCCAATCCAACATACGAATGTGCTGCCGACATAGCCATGCAGAAGTTATGCACGCTGCATGCAGTCTGGCGTTGTCTTGTTGAGATATACACTGACGTCGTCCAAACAGGCGCCTCTTAGATGGCACCATAGCTTGTTTCAAGATCTGTATATATGCTTCAGTATTGACGGTGCCATTGCAGATGTTAAAGTCTCCCATTCTATGGCCACTAATACAGCCCCAGACCATGACACATGCTGTTTTCTGTACTGAACGCCTGTAGCACGCGAGAATATCCTTTTCATCTTTGGTCCGGAGTGTACGGCGTCCATTATTTCCGTAAACAATCGTAAAGGTTGATTCATCGGACCACAATATGTTCTTCCAGCATGCTTAGGACCAATTGCGATCGGCTCTAGCCCATATCAGACGGCGATGTTGCTGTCGTTTGTTGATGTATGGCTTCCATTGTGCACAGTATAACTTAAATTTGCATTTGTGGATGCACCGGCGTATAGTATTCAACGATAATGCTTCCCGAAGAAATCGCGGGCACACGTGGCTATGTCCGTTATTGCAGCATTTCTATGTGTGACACAGTGATGGCGGAGGATCTGATGAGCTCGAGCATTCAGAATAGGTTTTTCTCCATTGTCCTTTCTGAACTGTGATCTCACCACTCTCTCGATAGCGCTTGATAATATTATGTACTGTAGATGATGACAGGTTAAATCTTCTGGCAATTGCACGCTGAGAAACGTTGTTTGTGAATTCTTGAATGATTCGAACACGAAGACCTTCGCTAACTGGCTTGCCTCGACCCATCGTTCCGAATAAGTTACCTGAACGACATATGGCAACTATTATTTATACGGAATGTAGTACGACGTCATCATTCCAGATTATTCCCGTACAATTCGGAAGGTTCCACTACTAACGGCGCTTTTTACAACTAATGCCCTCACTATTTTGGAACGTGTTGCAACACCCCCATTCAAAATGAACGTCCTGGCCGCGATAGAAAATGTTTTGATGCACACAGTATATTTATGTCATTTCATAAACGTATCTGCTATTTTGTATTCGCGTGAAAGTTTTGTTACATCATCCCTTTTTTCCATATATTTTGCACTGTCTCAACTTTTTTGGAAATGAGTATTGTATTAAAACGGACTAGATTTAAAGAGCATAATGCCCACGCCAGGTTCGGCCGCCCGAATAGATCAGCGGTGGCCAAGCATATGCTTGACACCGGACACGACATACTTCTACAAGACTGCCGTTTGTTGAGACAGGTCAGAAACAAGAACGCTTTAGACGCCTATGAGACGTTGGAGATTTCCAAGAAGGACCCCGACTTGTTACTAAACGGAGACGCAGGCCCGATAGGAGATTCGACACACATCAAATTGCTTAAAGAGTAAAGTTAATTGTCTATATTTCTTAATTTTGTATCTTTGTTTACCTTTTACCTTTTTTGATTTTATTCATTGTAATCTTAATAATCGGCATTCAATATCGATTGTTCGCGACCAGGAGGAAGTATCTCTACTAGGTCCGCGCTTCTGATGTTAAGAGATTGCTTTTCCCCCATTGGTCTTTTTTATTTTGTAATTAAATTTGTACCTTTTTATTGGATAATGGCCACTCCGGCCCCTTATATATATTCTCTGTAATTCAACCAAACTCTGTATCGGCATTGAATAATGAACTCAATGAGTTCGAAATACGTATATGCTTAATAAAATTCTTTTGTGGACAAGAGGTTGTTGTCAGTTGGTCATTGTATTAAAAAACAAATATCCATTAACTTAAATAGACACAATTTTAATAGACACGTTTACAAACAATACAACAAAAACTAAACCAATTCTACAAGAACAACAAAAAAGATATTCAATACAATAATAAAATATTCCACAAACAGAAAAAATAATAATAAAACAAATACCAAACATAAAAATCATGCCAAAAAAAACAAAAAACATTACTAAAACAGTAAAACCACAACTAACCTAAAAACAACAATCAATCAAAATAATAACACAAATATCAATTTCAAAGAAATATGTCAACATAATTAAGAAAAATGGAACAAATTAAATTAAATGGTCAAATTAAATGACAATTAGAAATAAGATTAAAAGAACATGAAAGAGCACATCGCCACAAAGATGAAAACAACTATTTAGTAAATCATTGTATCAAAGAAAACCACACACCAGATTCGAAAAACACAAAAATCATTAGAACAGAAGAAAATTATAAAATAAGACTTATTATAGAAACAATAAATATCATTACAAATAACAAAACTTTAGCCAAACCAGCAATAGAAATAAAGAATAAATGGATACTACTTTTTAACAGCAATCACCCTAATATACCGGTGGAAGGATGGATCATAATACTGTTTCTATTAACTAAACAGGTGATGGCCTTACAGTATAACAGAGGGACATCAGGAGTTCCAACTAGTTTCGCCATTTATTCCCGGCTTTGTCAAGGATATACAGCCAGAGGCATGCAAGCCTTTATATATACAGAACAGTGGTACAAGTTAAGCAATGAGCGTAAATACATACAAGAACCAATAGGATAAAAAGCAAGGGGGCCAATGAGAAAAGGACGTAATGGCCAGTAGAATAAAATAGAATAAATACAAAATTTTTTAAGATACTCAAAAGAGAAGTTGTAGAGAGATGGTGCGTTTAACGCGGACCGAAAAGAGAACATATCCGGTTGTCCGAAGGCAAGAGATTCCCTTTAACAACTATTTCTCCTTTAACAACTCTTACTATTCCCAACCCACAGGGCTAGGAATGGGGTTCCCACTCAGCAGTTTTCTGTCTGAGGTTTTCCTACAGCACCTGGAATTAACACATGTCACCCCTCTCCTCAATAATTCCTCCGTCATCGCATAATTCCGATATGTCGATGACATCCTCATCCTTTTTGACTCCTGATCCACTACTCCCACTAATATTGTTAACACCTTTAACTCCTTCTCTCCACATTCCAATTCACTTTTGAACTAGAAACTAACCGCTCCATCCCTTTCCTTGATATCCTCATCACCAACAATCCCCACACTAACCGCTTCTCCTTTTCTGTCTTCCGTAAACCGACCACATCCTCCAACTTAATACACCATTCCTCCTCACATCCCGCCACCCACCCTCGAAGCGATCGAAATATTTAAGGCCATGAAGTCCACCCCACACTTGCTTCTCAATTGCCAGAAGGACTTTAACGTGTTTGTTATACTTAGTTCTTTATCTGATCTACTATGATTTTCTCTCGTTTTCTTTATTTTATGTTTCTTCTGCATTTTGTAAGTTTCTTACCCTTTTATTTTATTATGTTTTTTTTATGTTAATTCTCTTGCCTTCGGACAACCGGATACGTTCTCTTTTCGGTCCGCGTTAAACGCACCATCTCTGTACAACTTCTCTTTTGTGTATCTTAAAAAACTTTGTATTTATTCTATTTTATTCTACTGGCCATTACGTCCTTTTCTCATTGGCCCCCTTGCTTTTTATCCTATTGGTTATTGTATGTATTTACGCTCATTGCTTAACTTGTACCACTGTTCTGTATATATAATGGCTTGCATGCCTCTTGCTGTATATCCTTGACAAAGCCGGGAATAAATGGCGAAACTAGTTGGAACTCCTGATGTCCCTCTGTTATACTGTAAGGCCACCACCTGTTTACCTAATATACAATAGCCAACAATCATAACCAACAATTACAATCAAGTTAGCTTCATTACCTTTATATCAATTGTTAAATTCTTATTTCAACTGTTTTCAACAGTCAAATATTTAATCAACTGATGATGAGAAAAAAATTCTCGAAAACGGTTTTATATGAAATTTATCCCAAATATTTGGATCAACTCTACAAAATTTTATCTGTACTTCAAGATTATCGTTCTCCCCTATCAATATTCTCTGCACAAGAACTTCATCTACATCCTCAGGAGACTGTTTTTTTTTCTACCATCAACAAAATCTTCAATAGACTACATCCTTGAGTTTTTTTTCATCTCCCAAGTTTCTTCCAGATTAGTTACTTAAATTTTAATTTTTGTATTTATTGTTTCACGATTTTCCCCATTATAAGGAGACTAAACTCATTTTAAATTTAAATTATTCATTTAAACTCCTTAAATCAATAATTCATATCTACAAAAACCATCAAAAATGTTCAAAATACTAGCAATGAAATACAATTGTTTTTTACAACTAAAAAATAACCACAAAAATTAAACAATAATAAGCAAAACCAAAGTCATTTCTGCGTACGGAACGTTTGTCCGAGGTTTTCTGCTAAGTTGAGAAGAACCCTCGTATGGAAGCTCTGTAGACTGGTGAGAGCGTTCTGTTTTTTTTTTAATTGATTTCGCATAGTCAGTCCAATTTCTCTACTGGTACAATTTGCAAGAAAAAGTGCAACGAGAGCTTTGATCAACGAACATATGTATGTTCACGTTAAAAGGGAAACAGTTAATTGTTAACCTAATTTCGATGAATGGGAAAGTAAATGGAATACTAAGACAGAGAGCCACTTCATATAATAGTAGCTTTCATTTCAAGCTCCAACCGAGATCGGTGTCTTTTGTTGTTAACAGACTATAGTTATTTATTTGAATTATTGAGATTTTTTTGTCTGTTTATTTATGAGAACACATTTATATCTAGGATTATATACTTAGTAGCTGTGTATGAGAATTAACTTAATCAGAAGGTACACATATGTTATGCTAGGGTTTGTTAAATTATTGTCAGGCAAGATAATTGTGTCTCTGAAACTATATTAGCACACAGAGGGTGGATTAATAGCGTCTTAATTGTCATAGGTGGTATTTCACATTGTTTGTAACGGGGTTAATGCTCTCTCCCCGATTTCCGAACCTATAGTACTGAATATTGACCTTAGGGGAAACCTTGATTAAAGGAGAGCACGCCGCGTTCTCGAATTCAATCTGTTGTGCTGACGGTGTCGGGACAATATGTTGCCAAGAAGACGATTTTATGAGCAACTTGTCTATGTTGAAATGTCAGTTAAGACTTGTTATTGTAGCACAGAGTGTGTTCTGACAAGTTTGTTTAAAAAGTTTTGAACTCTTGATAGATAATATGTTTAAATTTTGGGGCCCCAAGCTTAAATTAGATGATTTATTCTTTAATGCTTAAAGCTATGATTATTTTAAAGGAATAAAATTGGATTTAATGATTCACTCTCACCTACTCCTTATATCACAATCATATCACCCGTGGAAGTTTTAGAAAAACCCGCACCTGTTCGCATGGGTGGTTACTGTTACTGAGGTGCCTTCTGGTTACGTAAAGAGTTGGTCAACGATTTAAATCTACAATAAATAATGAAGGCTTCAAAGGGCAACAGACCAATTTTGTAAAGTGCTCTGAAATTGACTGATAACGGTTAAGCCTGACGTCTACTGCAGATTTTAACATCTTTAGTCGATAGGTATATAAGCAGATGTCATATTCAATGGTGGCATATATCTGTGCTCGTATTAAAATGGCTAGCTCACTAGAATTTAAAAGTTTTTTTAGATTATAAAACAAATAGCATGTTTGTATTTCTTCGAATTAAGTTTTCAATATAATTTTGAAAGGTCAACCTTGTGCCAAAGTCTGTTCTTAAAACATGGTGGCAGAGGTATAAGGATAGAGAAGAATTATTATTTTTGTTTTTTGTGTATTTAATATCAGGACGGTTTCACGATACCAGGATTCTACGTAATTTAAAAACTTCTTGTAATAATATCTTCTCTTGTCCAATATCGTCGAAGTTGCATTGAGAGAATAAAAAGTTATCGGTCTTATTGTATCAGTCTTAGAAACTGTTAAGTAAATTTAAAAAATAAATTTAGTTTTGAGACAGTTATGAGTATCATAAACACTTTATCATAATGTGTGAACAAGAAATTATGCCTCCCCAGGAAAGTACAGGAAAGCAGCGGAAGCCCTGAGTTCATCTATTTTTTTATTCCTTCATCTGCATATTTTAATCCCCCCTCTCCTCCAGTTTTTTATATCAAAAATTTATTTTTTCGAACCTCGTATTTTGAAAATATAAAAGAAATTTATCTTTATATTTTTATCTTCTTACCTTTTTTATCATTTTCGATCGAATGATATATCACACCGTATATGTTGCCATAAATTTCTAAAGACCAAGTGATTGCCACTCCTACAATTCCGACCCTAGTAGGAAAATTTGGTCCAAGCTTTACAGTGATGTTGATCTTGCTTAGAGGAATCTGCATACCCAATTTCACTCCATTATATGTATAAATACGCGTAGACTTTTTGGTCCCTAATAATTTTCGCCCTCGCAACTCAGACCGCAGTGGGTCAATTAAAACCAAACTAAATAGTGAAGATGCACATGCGCATACCAAACTGCATTCCGAATTTCAACTTTCTACCTCAATAGATGCGGAGATTATGAAGGAGAAGGGCGGACGGACGGACGGAGAGAGAGACGGACATTGTGAAAACAATAAGTAGCTCCATTTTTCCGCTACTTAATAATAAGATTTATAAGCAAAATAATGGTCAGCCCTTTATCCCGTATTCGGGCTGATATTTATTTGAACTATTGGGAAACTGATATTATTCATAATTCTCCTTTAACATATAATAATAAATTCTGGACCCGCTATGTTGGCGACATAATAATCACCACTGATTTGCCAGTTGCAGATATTTAACCTCCTATGCAGCTTTTAAAACCAATTTTGAATTTCAAGTTAATTTGTTGAACAAAGATACTATGAATATTTTACATCAAACTTTAATCAGACATCTGCATCTTTCATTAATATACATAAAAAGAAAACTCGGGGAAAAAATATTCGGCATTTTTTTCTAATATTCTTAGGTTTTATAAGAGTAATACATGAAATGCGCTTGTATATTAAACGTTTCGGAATTTCAGTACTGTTTATTTTGCCGCATACTGTATGTACAACATTAAATTTTATCCATAGGGCTTTATTAAATGTTCTTCATAATTTCTCCATCAATGTATAATAAATTCGTTAACAGAATGATAGTCAACAAATATCCCAGGTATTTAATCAATAAAATTAAGGTTTACGCTTTCCAAATAAGTAAAATATTATACTGATGTGCAAAACAACAGAAAAGAGTTTCAATGGAATATGATGTAAATTTTGATAAAATCAAGGAGTGTTTCAAAGGGTAGAATATTCAAATTGTGCCTAAATAAATAACACTCTTAGAAAACAGTTAATTTATATGCACATCTCAGAATATGAAGTTAATTGTAACGAAATTAGGCAGTACAATTGTGAACTTAGATTTATAAGAATGATAATAACTTTAGAAAATGGATAGAAAATATCAATGTTATTTATGAGATTTCTTGCCATAATTGTGATATAATTTATATAGGCCATTCTCGTTATTCTCTTTACTCCCGTTTGGAGGAGCATGGAAGAGCGAAAAGAGGGAACCTTATTGAATATGTCATCGTTCGAAAGAGGTTAAATTTTGGGCTGGGAGGTTAGTTTAGGTAAATTTAGGTTGGGAAAAAGAATTAAAAAAGGCAATTTTTATTAATAAATCTAGAAATACTCTGGCTAAAGCGTCACATGATCTTCATCATGATTGGTCGATTTTTGATTTTCTTCTTCCTTTTTCTTGTTTTCTTTTCACTGTATTACTTTTCCCGTTGTTACTTCTGAAGATGAGTGTCTGGTAAACTCGAAAACATTAAAGTTGATTTTTATGCAACATCATTCATCGTGTGAATTTTTAATTAGTTTATTGGAATTTTATTTTGGAATCGTTTAATAATTAGAAATTGTTTCTTCATGATCATTTTATCATGTGCTTCATTTTATGATGTTCGAATAAACCTTCCATCACATGTTTTTTTCCCCTTTTTTCAAAAAACTGATATTTAACCATTTTATCTTATTTTTCAGCCTTTAAAGTTATTTTATACTACAATCGTAGATTATAACCCAAAAAAGAAAGTGTTTATTTTAAAATGTGTTTATCTGTTTATTTATTTTAATAGTCTGTTATTATTTAATTTCTCTTAGATTTTTTTGCCCGGGTAAAATTATTAATAATTATTTTAGTACGATATTTTAAAGCAGTTGAAAATAAAAATTTTTATACAGTGGTCGCCACTTAATGTATACATGGTTAATAAAACAATTGGTTTGTGTGACCATTTTTGTAAAGACCCGAACGAGTGTATACTATTACATGAAAAAATTTTGTTTAATGTATACAGCAGTTCGGTTAATATAAACATTTTATTTACAAAATACGTACAGTATTGGCTGGCTTGGCCAGCAGTGGCAATTTTACCATCGGCCATTTTTCTTTTTGCTCACAAGCTCTGATGCTCGACTGTGATTGGATGAAGGTCGTCCATCCAATGGCAAGGGTTGAACATTTTTTCAATGCTCTGCGGCAAAGCTTTCTCTGTGTTCACGGAAGTAAAGAAACTGCACATGTGCTATAGCCTCTAAAACTTGGTGCGCGATGCTTGCTGTGCTAATGTGAATAACCCTAAGGCAGAAGCTTTAAGCTATGCTGGAGTTGACGAACCTCTCAGACAAATAGGATCGAAAATTTACAATACCAATATGAAAATTTTATTAATCAACTAATTATAAAAAACACTGCAATTGAAAATTACAGATTTCATGTCATAAATGTAATTTGGTTAATAAATGTAATAAAATACGTATATACTCTATTGAATTACTACACATATAATCTATATATGTACTGTATTATTGAAAATGTAATAAAAGCTATGAAAACATTGGTATAAACTGATATTTCTGGGTTTTTTTTCGGTTAATGAAAACAATCGGTTATTAGAGACAGATAGACCTCGTCCCATAGTGTCTACATTAAGCGGCGACCACTGTATTATTACTTTTCTGGCTGTTTGTCATTTAAATTGTTTTCTTTTGGAGTTTTATACTTTGGGAAGAATATAAAATAATACAATTGGAATAATGCTATTATATGTGTACATATTTTTCTAATAACATTTCCCTTGGTAACATTTATTTTTTAGTAATATTTTCTTCTAGTAATATTCTTCTTTGCAATGTTTGTAAAAGGATCCTTTGATTTTTGAAATTCCAGTAATCTGATTAGATTATAT
>JAHWFO010011717.1:414075-435240 GCA_023313115.1 Rhysida immarginata | reverse complement strand
TATTTTCCTCTAGTAATATCCTTCTTAGCAATGTTTTTTTAAGGATCCTTTGATTTTTGAAATTCCAGTAATCTGATTAGATTAAATTGGTATATTTTTTGAAAGCTTTGTAAAACTTTATCAACAAAGTTCATCTAGTAAATTGATTGTTGTCATTACTTTAAAACTTGTTCCCTATTTTATAAAATTAGGCTCTGTTGTGTGTGCTACCCCATTGTTGCCGCATGCTAGCCATGTGCCTCTGCATTGTTACCCAAAGAATATAAATTTATCAGCTTTTGAAAATTTTCTCTTTACTAATTACCACGGTCTATAAATATTCATGGTCATCAAGCTTCGGCCATTTTCTATTGTTTCGAGAACAATAGATGGTGGCAGGTGCCACATAGGTCGCACTAATGACGTATATTAAAGATAGACTCCGAATCCTATTGTTAACAGCGGCAAAAAGTGAAGCAAATTGAGCCATAATAGTTCTGGGCAGGAGTGAGCCGTGGAGTAATTAGCTGTCTGGCTGCTTTGTTTTTGAAGATTTTGGACCCGAGGAATTATTAATTCAAAACCATTATTCAAAGTTGTTCTGCGTACAATTGTACAAACAGACAAGAAAAAGGACCAGGAATTATTTTCCACAAAAATAAATCAATAATACGTAACTAAAATGAAAATACGTTACTGAAAGACAATCGAAACGAAATTAAAATTGAAACCATGATCGAAAAATTGTTTATAAAATATAATAAAATACTTCAAATGCAAAGTAAACGAAAGATAAACTTATCACTCCGTGATCGGCGTGTGAAAGAACTATTAATCAGCTACTCTCGTGTTTAGCCATGTGTTTTGCATCATCTTCACTCACTTTCAGCCATGACAGTTCTGGGCATGGAGCTTCCCAATTTGCTTCAAGTTACAACAATAGGATTCGGAGTCTATTTTTAATATACGTCATTGGGTCGCACTATACCTGACCGCAACCTGCCATAGAGGTTTTCATTGAAACTGAATACGAAAGTAAAGTTTCTGTCTGCTGATAAGATGGCGCTGCAGGCGCATTTGGGTAGATTGTACATGGAGCGCCATTTTTCAATAGAGCTAGAAACTTTAGCGTCATTTTAACAATGGAGCTCGATGACCATGAATATCTATAGACTGTGCTAATCAGCCAGCTATGATGCTCGAATGAGCCTCCTCCGTCTGCTTTAGCCACTGCAGCGTTTAACCTTCACTCCAATGTTTGTCTAAGTATTTCTTTAAAGATAACTCTTTGACTTCATTTTCTTTTAAGTTTTCCGGATATTTAAGCTTTTTTCCATTTTCATCTTCTTTGTCCACTTCTGCTGAGATGGACATTCCCCTTTATGAACTGTGATTCAGATTGGCTTGCCTTCCCCAGGATATCTTGTCTCCGGAAGTAGTCATCATCACCCATTCACCATGTAAAGTTAAAATCAAACCTCATTGGGAATTAAAATTAAAACTTTAATTTGGACAATTAACCTTTCTAAATTTTAAAAAAATTCTTTTATATACTTTTTTCTTATCTTATCTTCATTCATGAACCATAATGTAATTCTAAATTATTTTTCAACAATTTTTTGAAGGGGAGTTTTATTTATATTTTATCTTGGTCCTATTTTGCATCTATGCAAATGGCTGAGTAGAGTAGTCAATTTTTTGTTATTTTTATTTGGTCGTAGTTTCGATTATAAGTTTCGCTAGATGTCCAAAGTTTAGCAACAATCAAATCGAAAAGCAAAAACCGTCATAGAACTTCTCAGAAAGTTTTATTAAGGCAGGTCTAGTCAGCGGTGTGCTGCAAATTTTTTTTCCCAACGTTGTAGTGTAAAGCACCAATCGTTCTTTAGATTTCAAACTGAGCCTGAGAGGTGCGTTTATTTACAGTAAATATGTTTTTTATAAATTGCTAACTTCCATAGTGCCTTCCAATCTTCATTTTTTCAAACTAACGAAAGAACATTGTTTGTTAAAAGCCAAAAGCTAATTGTCATCACTAATTTTTTACTATAGTAGCTATATCGATTATAATAAAAACGCAACAAAAAATTTAAAAATCAGATTTAATCCCAAATAAGCAATTTTACCTATTATAAAGTAAGAAATTCATTACATTATGTTTACGATTCTGATTTTTTTTAATTTTAATAAAGATAGTAAAAATCCAAATAAAAATCGTAAGAAATTTTTCAAAACTGAATCAATTTTTTGTAAATCTAAATGATGTTTAGGTATTAAAATCCACTATACACTCTTCGGTGATATCTCTTTCTTAATTTAAATCTCACTCATGTTGTGAGAATAGTTGTTTTACTTGATTAAATTTATAATTCTTCCACTTGAATAAAACAGATTTAGCTGATTTTAGTAGTTTTTTTATGATGCTTTAAAAATATCTAATTTAAGCCAAAGTTTTAAAGTTAACGTTTAAAAACAAGTAAAATCACAATATTTATACTGTTATATTTGGTGCTGTTTAAGACCCGGACCAGAATCAGTTTAGATACTTATTCTAGTAGTGGTATATAGCTTATCATTTCTTTTTGGTGTATGTGTGTTGCAGTTTAGAAACTAGGGTCATTATGGGTTTCTTTTATAGTGGTCTCACTGAGGTGGTTCACCCTATTCAGGGAATTAAATATGGTGATATCTGTGAGTCAGATCTTAGTGAATTACATTGCCTTATCCATGAATTTGCTAAGTCATTTTTCGAAGATGTTCATATTCTGAAAGGGGTTGGTAATTATATTGCAGATTGCAAGATAGATAAAAAAAATGTCCTGTTTTTCTCATCAAAATAAAATTCCCCACAATTACCTTAATATTTATAAAAAGAAAAGTGATGAACTTTTAGAGGCAGGTATCATAGAAACAAGAACTAGTCCATGGAATTCCCCTATTCACATCATCCTTAACAAAAATAGTGAAATTAGATTAATTCTAATCTTATGAAAGTTAATAAAGTAACATCTCATGTTGACTTTCCTATGCTACAAAATAAGGGCATTTTTGAAAGTTTGAATGGATATTTCATTTTTTCTGTTATTGATTTTAATAACGGATAGTATCAAATCCCTGTATCAGCCTCTCTTGGGAGTGTCTAGCTTTTCAATCTACTTGAAAAAATTCCAAATGACCCGTCTCCCACAGGGTGGTAAAACATCGTCCCATTTATTTCTAAATTTCATTTGTACAAGTTTGCAAAAATTTATAGGAAAAGGGGTACGTGTTTTTCAGGACGATGTGATTAGATCTTCCCCTGACTTCAAATCTCACTTAGCTTTGCTTCGAAAAGTTTTTTCAAAATTTGCTTATATTGGGCTAGTTATGAAACCCTCTAAGTGCTCTCTTTGCACTAGTCAAGTTAAATATTTAGGGCATACAATAGATGCTAAAGGTGTCATGCCTGATAATCATCGGATTAAATGTTGGTTGCAACTATCACCTCCTAGAAATGTTAAGGGTGTAAGATCCCTACTGGACGCTCTTAATTTCTATCGTCCATTCGTTAAGAACTTATCTGTAATATTGGCCTCAATTACTAATTTACCCCTCAAAAGCAATAAATTCATTTGTGATTCTGTATGTTAGCAGACATTGGATTCTATTAAGAACCAGCTTGTTAGCCTTGTGCTTCTCAGTCCACCTGATTATTCAAAGCCATTTCAGATGTATACTGATGCCTCTGGCCAAGCCATTGGCTCTGTTTTACAACAGATTACAGATACAAGTCCACAGCCGATTGCATTTTATAATGCAAAATTCAAAGGCGCTCAAGCCAATTATTCTACTATTGAAAAGAAATCACTTGCTATAATCTTATCATTACGCCATTTTGGCCATCTTATTTTAGGCTACCAGGTCGAAATTTTGTCTGATCATAAGCCTCTTTCCTTTATGGAAAATATTAAAATTAATAACCAGAGACTTCTTTACTGGTCTATTGAACTGACCAGTTTAGTTATAATTAATCATTAAACGTATCTCAGGCAAGAAAAATCGGTTTGCTGGTTGGTTGTGTAGAGAATGCAATGTCTCATCTTTAGATGATCTTAAAGCATCAAAAAAGGATGATTCATGGATTCTTAATATTAAAATTACAAAGAAAGATAAATTTGGTTAATACGATTATAATTTGGAAAATTTACATGTCAAAATTGGCAAAAACCAGAATATGGCAGAGTTTGCGTTGGAACCAATTTCCGGGAAAAAATTATATCCTTAGCCCATGATCATTCTTTGCCTGGTCATCGAGGCATCAAAGCTACTGTAAATAAAAGAACATGTAGGTTTTTTTGGGCCCAACATGTATAGAGATATAACAAATTATGTGTCTTCATGTGGCTAGAAATTAAAATTAAAAATTTCATCTTCTCCATTTCCACAAGGGTTGTGTGCCGACACTCCCTTTCAGAGGCTGGCCACGGATGTGATTGGTCCAGTTCAAACCTCCAGTTTGTGTGATGATCACCCTAAATCCTGGGATAAACATTTAAATTTTGCACTTTTTTGCCCTTAGATCAACCATTAATGAGAACACTGGTCAATCTCCGGGCTATTTACTCTACGGCTATGATCTAGATTGCCTTTTGACATTACGGAACCCGAAAGTGGCTTGGCATATCGTGATGAGATATTATAAAATTTGAAAATGTCCCGACTAAAAACTGTTTCTCTTGATGTTGACAAGAGAAACAAGCATATTAATTCAAAAAACAAATCTAAAACTATCCACAGTTTGCTGTTGGTAACAAAGTGTAGCTTCTACATAAAGATGGGCAAAAAAAAATCTCATCAAGATATTTCGGTCCATTTAAATTTAGGGCCATATGAAATTATTAAACAAATTTTTGATGTTTGTTATTCAGATCAGGGGCTTAAGAAACAAAAATTTAGATACTGTCCGTGTTGATAGGTTGAAACCTTTTTTTAAAGGGCAGGATTCCCGATCTCGTAGTAGAGTGGTCGGCAAGAGGACACATAAACCCAAAGCTTTTAAAGATGTATTAATAGAAAACTCAAATGAAAGTAAAGAAGACTTTGTATTGGCACCTTTGTTGCCTCATTATCTGAGGATAAAGTAGTCGACCCTGTCACTCATGCATTCCCTAAAAAATGTAATTTTCATAGGCTGCCCAAAGAGTATCCTACTATTCAAAAGGGAACATTATTTAAATAAGTATCAGTTGTTTCTTTTAATATACTTTCCTTAAGTATGTATTTATTTTCTTGGTCGATTATTAAGGTATGTGATGTTCGAATAAATCTACTATCACATTTTCCCCCTTTTTTCAAAAAAGTGATATTTTATCTGATTTTCTACCATTA
The DNA here is from genome assembly GCA_023313115.1 of Rhysida immarginata. NCBI lineage: Eukaryota > Metazoa > Arthropoda > Chilopoda > Scolopendromorpha > Scolopendridae > Rhysida > Rhysida immarginata. Next base: position 429,894 of record JAHWFO010011717.1, on the reverse strand, counting down.
AAGTATTTTATACTACAATTTTTAATAATCTATTATTATTTAATTTCCTAGTTTTTTTTGCCCGGGTAATATTGTTAATAATTTTTTTTAGTAAGATATTTTAAAGCAGTTGAAAATGAATTTTTTTATATTATTACTTTTCTGGCTGTTTGTCATTTAAATTGCTTTCTTTTGGAGTTTTATACTTTGGGCAGAATATAAAATAATACAATTAGAATAATGCTATTATATATGTACACATTTTTTATAACAATTCTCTTGGTAACATTTTTTTGAGTAATATTTTCCTCTAGTAATATTCTTTTTAGCAATTTTTGTATAAGGATCCTTTGATTTTTGAAATTCCGGTAATCTGATTAAATTATATTGGTATATTTTTTTTGGAAAGCTTTGTATGATTTTATCAACAAAGTTCATGTGATACATTCATTGTTGTTATTACTTTAAAAGTTGTTCGTTATTTTAATTAATTATGCTCTGTAGTGTGCTTCTCCATTGTTGCCGCGTACTAGCCGTGTGCTTCTGGACTGTTGCCCAAAGAGTATAAATTTATCAGCTTTGGAAAACAAATTTTTTCACTGCTCACCTAGCTATGATGCTCGTACAAGCCTCCTCCATCTGCTTTAGCCACTGTAGCGTTCAACCTTCACTCCAATGTTTGTACAAACATTTCTTCAAAGATAATTCTTTGATTTCATTTTCTTCTAAGTTTTCCAGATATTTAAGTATTTTTCTATTTTCATATTCTTCATCCACTTCTGTTGAGATGGATATTTCCCTTTATAAACTGTGATTCAGATTGGCTATAAAATCTGTTCTACGGAAGTAGTCTATATCAACCATTGGCCATGTAACGTTAAATTCTTGCTGTCTGTAGTGCGCTAATCAAACCACACTGGGCTTAAAATTGAAACTTTAATTTGGACAGTTTACCTTTCTAAGCTTTAAAAAATTTCTTTTATGTATTTTTTCTTATTTTATCTTCATTCACGAACCATAATGTAATTCTAAATTATCTTACAAGAATTTTTTGAAGGGTTTGTTTTTTATTTAATCTTGGTCCGATTTTGCATCTAAGCAGATGGCTGAGTAGAGTAGTCAATTTTTTGGTTATTTTCATTTTCTACTTTCCCTTTTTCCAATTCCTTTATAGAAAATAGTAACAGATTTTATAATCCTACTTTTCATTTATTGTCAAGTTTGACAACTGTAGGTGTATCACATAACTTATTTACTATTCTATTTTGCAGTAAATATTAACTATCAGAGTCCTAACGTTATTCAGGTTTTAATAAACATTCTTTTCCTATTTTATTGTGATGGCCACACAATATTGCTCTCAGAATTTTAGATGTGCATTTCAGTTGCATGTTGCTCAGTTTCTTTGGAATTTTGATATTGCTATATTATAGTAAAATGGTTTTAACAATTTTTTTCTCCTGTTTCACATTTAATTGTGCCTTCTTCTTGTAAATTACTTTCATTAGTCTTATGAGGATAAATAAATATAAATTATGTTTCTTATGAAGGTTTTTATCTTTCATGACATTAAAGATTATAAAAAAAAAAATAATTCTGTTACCATGGCTGTTGTCCATGGTTTCTTATCTGCAAACGCACTTTAACTGCATACAACTTCATTTAGTTCAGTTTTATCATAAATAGTTTTTTTTAGCTTTTATGTCTTTTAAAAAAAAATAACACAATGCAATGGAAAATCTAAATGTTTAGGTTTTAAAATCCACTATACTCTTTTTGGTGATATCTCTTTCTTAATTTTAATCTCACTCATGTTGTGAGAATAGTTGTTTTATCTGATTAAATTTATAATTCTTGCACTTAAATGAAAAGATTTAGCTGATTTTAATAGTTTTTTTCTGGTGCTTACAAAATATATAATTTAAGCTAAAGTTTTAAAAGTTAACGTTTAAAAGCAATAAAAATCATTTTTTTAAAACTTTACAATTTCATCCTTGGATTTCAAACAATTTTTTATCAGAAGTGCCTATCTTCATAAGGAATAGCAATTTTTAATTGTGCCCTTCATATCTTCATCAAGATTTCGTTAAAGACATAATACAGATTAAAAATTGTAAGGAAGAAATGTTTTCTGTTTTTTAAAATGTTCTCGTTTCCATTCTTTGTAGTTAATTTTTTATTCTGTGGGCCTTATACAATCCTTATGGAAAGAGAGTAAAGGGGATTTCTCATAATAAATCTTTAAATGTATTTTTATTGTATTCACATTCAATAATGTTTTCTTCGGTATAATATTAAATTTATTGAAATTGAGAGGGGATTTTTAGAGATATACATTGTTTAAACCTAATATAATAATTAAAGTGTTTGTATAGAAATAGAAACCAGTGATGAACTACTGTACTAATATGTAAAGCGGAGTTCACAGGTCAGAAACTATTGCGATATGCAGATGAATGAATCGTCTGAGGTACATGCTCATTTCAGGCTGCAGCTGCTCAAGTTGAGCAAAATGGGGAAAACTGCAGACGTGTCTGAGTTCCAAGATGAAGTTATTGTAGGAGCTCGTTTAGCTGGAGCTGTAATTTCCAGGACAGTACAAATGACCAGTATCTCAAAAGGTCAGGTCTCGAAGATGTTCAATGAGTGGAAACGGAATCCACAAGAGTTGTTGAAGCGGGAGAATTATGGATCAAAAACAATCAATACAGACAGAGACCGACGTCATCTGAGACGGATTGCGCGGCAAAACCGAAAGTCTACTGTGGAGCAACTGATGGCAGAATCCAATGAAGGATCTTCGCAACCCACCTCCTCCAGATCAATGTGCCGAGAGTTGAAGCGAATAGGGATGAGAAGTCACATTCCAGTGAGAAAGCCCCTGTTGTCAGCAAAAAAAAGAAGTTTTCCTGCAGTGGTGTAAATAATGGTGTGACTGGACAGCAGATGATTGGATAAAGGTGATGTCGTCGGAGGTGTCACATTATACATTATTTTGCACTGATGGACAACAGAGAATTTGGCGGCAGCTTCAAGAAGTGGTGGACCCCTCCCAAATGTTGATGGGTTCATCATGGACGACAATGCTTCTGTCCATTGAGCAAGAATAATTCAGGAGTGGTTTTCTGAACATGACAGCGAGTTGCAATATTTATCGTAGCCAGTGCAAAGTCCGGTTTTGAATCAGATCGAGAATGTTTGGGACATGTTGGAAAGAGACATTGAAGTCTTCCTGAGGAATGCATGGTCTGCGATTACTGTACCTGTATTTTAACACTTTGTAGAGCCCATGCCAAACAGCGTATGTTTTGTAATTACAACCAAAGAAAGGTCAATACCAATTAGAACGAAGGTCTCTAACACAATCGCCCGTGTGTGTATTCCCACATTAAATCCAGAAAAATTGAGCAGTGTTAGTGAATAATAAAATATACAGAAAGCACTGTCTTTTTCGAGGAGACAACAGATACAGGTGTTTCCCTTTACAACCCAAAGAAATACTCAGACAACTGGATGAAAGTTTGTATGTTTGGAATCCTTGAAAACAGTAGTCTTACAGACGTGACAAAAATTTTCCCTTCCTCTTCCAGTGGGTTTGATATTTACGGACGCCAGAAAAGTATATGAACGCGACTCTTCAAGCTTGTTTTTTCGCTTTTGAAAATCACACAAATCTTTCTATATGTTTGTTTGTTTGTTTTTCATACAAATCAACAATTTTATTCCGATCTGGATAAAATTTCGCTTACATGACCTTCATAGCATGAGAAAGATTACTGTCTACCTCAGATTTCGAAAAAAGAATATTGAAAAAAAAAATCAACATAAATGGTTTTTGCAACAATAATTATCAAAAATGATATCAACAGGCAATACACAAAGAAGAGAAGGAGAAAATTATATGTTGGTGGAGATATTAATATCTGAGTGTACAAAGTTTCTTACTATTTGATAAATGTTTAAGATTGTGGCTTTGTGTAAGATTTCACTGACCAAGAATATATATCTCATGACCAACAATGCAAGGCAAAGTTTGGCAAATATAGAATTCAATTCATAAAATTCCTGTTATTCAGGCTTTTCTTAGAAAAGAGAATTCTTACTACTGTAAAATTTCTTGCAAATCCTTAAAAATGATCATTTACTGACTATTGTAAAAGAGTAAAAGACGATAGAGCAAGCACTCCTTTAGCTACGTGCTGAATTGGGCAAATCGTAAGTAAATAGAAGAATTGACGACCGCTAGATTACAGAAGTGATGAATGGCCAATTTTGCTTCAAGACATTAAAAGAAGAAAGGAAACTGCAACAAATTCACGTATACGTAAGTAAAAAGATATTTAGACGAGAAGACATCCTTAGAGACTTCCAACCGTTGTGAGCATTTAAAATATTTTTTTCAGTAAATCAAGTCCCGGTATATCAGCTAGAATGGATTTTTCAGTAAAGAGGTAAATTCCTGTTTTTACATTTATCGTTGAATGCATAGTTTCTTCGCTCTATATTGTAGTGATTGAGTTTTTACTTATCCAATCTGGAAGTTTAATTTAGGTTTTTGAGGTTGTTCTGTTTCCCTAAAAGCATATGTATCACGGGCAATGCTGGGTCCTCTGCTAGTCTATATATAATAACAAGGATGTTTGTTTGTATGTTTGTTTGTGGGTTTATCCTTATAAAAATCTACATGTTTATTCCGATCTTAATGAAATTTTGCATACATGACCTTCAATGCATGAGGAAGGTCACTGTTTACCTCAGATTTAAAAAAAAAATATTGACAAAAAACGATATTCATGGTTGCAGCAGGGCATTATAATGAGAAATATCTCATGAACAACAATGCAAATAAAAGTTCGTGCAACAATAGGTACTAACAATGGTGTAAACACGCAATGCACCAAAACTATGCAAGGATCAAAACTATATGTCTCATGGCCAATAATGCAAGGAAAAGTTTGTGCAACAGTTCGTATCAACAATAGTGACAACATGCAATGCGCGACACAGAGAAGGGATCAACAATATATATCTCATGACTCCCATTAAAAGGCAAAATTTTAACAATGCACAGAATTCCTGTAATTCAGGCTATTCTTAGAAAAGAGAGTTTTTAGTAGTATTGATAAAATTTCTTGAAAATCTTTACAAATTTTTGCTGGAGATAATAGAAAGTTCGCAGACTATTGAGAAATAGTGGAAAGACAACAGATGAAGCACTCCTTTAGCTCCTTGCTGAATTGAGCAGGACAATGTTAAGCAGGTTAATAGAAGAATCGGCGATTACTAGACTACAAAAATAGATGAATGGCCAAATTTTGATTGAAGACATCGAGAAAAGAAAGGGAATTGCATCAACATCACGTGTACATCTGAAGTCATGTACGTGAGTAAGAAATTTTTTAGACTAGCTGTGGTATTTTTGCAGAGGTCTATTAATTGTGACTATTTAAAATTTTTTTTTCAAAGTTTTATTAAAAATTTTTACTCCTTTCATTCTAAGCGTTTTATTGAAAAATTATTTTTAAGATATTAAAAAAATTAATGCAAAAAAAGTCCGAGCCATGCTGGGTTTATCACCTGTCTTATTTGGTTGGACAGCAGATGCAAGCATTTCATAAAAATACATTATTACAAAATTCTGTGGGAATGTGTATAATTTGGAAACTTGGATGCTGATAATGCGATGACTGAACGTTCGTTTCAATAAAATATTGATAATATGCATAAAGTGATGATGCAGTGACAACATTAATAAGGCAGTGTCTATTGATTAGGCATAGGAGTCACGTGTGTCTCTCTTGAGTTCCCTATGAAACGTCCAGAAGACTGGCAAAAATTTATGTGTCTGGAAAGAAAAGAAGTAGAACAAGTATTGGTCAGAGAAACTTTGCAACTAAAACAGAAGAATCTAATGGGCATTTGAAACATTTGAACAACGAGGGTTTCGATCAGAGCAAATGGGTATAAGAAAATACTAAAGGATAAGAAAAAATTTGAGTCTAAAGTATCTGGTGATGCTGTGCAGTGGTGAGTCAAGTCAAAAAGAGTTTAGATAAAGTTCAAGTATATCACCCAGATTTCCTGTTTTTAGTATTTTTCGTAATATGGGTATTTCCTTTGATCTGTGTTGTCCTAATTGAGTTATTATTTAACCAATTGGGAGTTATAATTTATTTTTTTGCGAATTTTCTCTTTACCTGCAAGTGTAATTATCCGAGGCACCGCCGGGTACGTCTGCTATTATTTCCGATTATATAAAGAAGGATGTTTGTTTGTTTGTGAGTTTGTTTGTGAGTTTGTTTGTTTGTTTTTTATATAAAAACTACAGTTTTATTCCGATCTTGATAAAATTTCGCATACATGGCCTCCAAAGCATGTCTACCTCAGATTTTGAAAAATAATAATTATTGATAAAAAAATCGATATTCATTGTTATGGCATTTCATATTAATGAGAAATATCTTATGACCAACAATGCAAGACAAAGTTTTTGCACAAATAAGTATCAACAATGTTATCAACACGCAATTCGCAAACACTCTGTACAGACCAACAATATATGTACCATGACCAAAAATGCAAGGCAAAGTTTTTGCTATATAGAAGTCAATGCATAAAATTTCTGTTATTCAGGCTTTTCTTAAAATAGGGAATTCTTAGTACTTAGCAATTTCTTGAAAATTTTTAAAAATGATCAGTAGTTGGAGATAGTGAATTAGCAGACGATTGGGAAAGACTGAAAGACGATAGAGGAAGCACTCCTTTAGATACGTGCTTTATCGAGCAAATTGTATGCAAGTAAATTTCCAACATAATAAATCGTATCTCAACAACCAAAGCACGTCTCGATGAGATCAATATCTTAAAATTGACATAGCTATTTCCCAATTCGCCTCTCCACCCACTTCGCTGAACTTCTCTGCCCCACCCGTCTCTACCATTTAGTTCTCTAATATGCTACAGCACATCGATAACATCAACCGATATGCTAAATGTTCCAATGTAAGAATATATGGCCTTACAGAATCTACCTCAGAGAATACCACTTCCGTATGCATAGACGTTTTTTTCTTCAGGCTCGACATTACTTTTGAACCATTGGTAATGTCCACAACCTTCTGTATTGTTTCTAGTTCCTGCAACAAAACTCGTTTAATCCTATTCCATTTTACTTCTCTCCCACAAAAACATCTAATAATCAAAGCTTAAAGGCTCACCAGTCCATATTGTTGAAGACCTGACACCTTCTCGCTACCATCTTCTATGCTCTGCAAAATCCAAGCTCGGCCCTCGCAATGTCTGGGACTCTAATGGGAGAATTTTTACAAAAGATTCAACTGGAAATATCATTGCTATTCAGAAGTTACTCGACATTCATCGTCTTTTCTATCTAGTATTCTAATATTGCAAACAATCTAATTTTCCTTTTTTTTTTTAGCTTTATACCATTTTTTTATAATTTATCATAGTTTCATCCTCTCAACCCCTACACTATACCCTTATCTCCCAATCCATCAATTCTCACTTAATTCTCCCTTCATCCTTTTACCTCAATTTTCAATAACCCCCAATTCACAACTAAGTCTACCCCTAAATCCCCCACAAGCTTTATTGATTTTAATCCTTTACTTTGCTCCCCATCCTCTTTTTTCCTATTAAATCTGAATATCCGTGCCTTCGCTCTAACTTCTCCACCCTTTTCTCTTCCCTTTCCTTGCTCCACTCCCCCCTTCACATATTATCTTGCTAACTGAAACCTGGACCAGAACATTTTAAGATATATCACCTTTAAACCACTTCTCTTTTGAAGCACTCCACCGGCCGATTGAGAGAGGCGGAGGTATTATATTCTTAATACTACGTATACCATTTGCACCGACGATTTTAAAATTCTCACAATTTTGTTGAATAGCAACTTCTTTTTAGTCTCCATTTACCGCCCACCTTCCGGTGAAGTTTCCCTTTTCCTCACATTCCTCTCGTCCTTGCTTCTGATCTCTGGCGAATTTAACCTTGATTTTTCTACTCCTCTCCCAAATACCAATTCTATTCTGGATATAACTTCCAGAGTTGGCCTAAATCCTCTGATAACCTCTGTCACACATTTTTCAAACTTTTATATATGACTTTCACTTATAGACCAGACCTTCTCTGTCCTTTCTGATTCACGTTATAGCGGCTCCTTAGATTGCTCAATACCCTTTCTCTGTACACGTTAAGATGACCTCGTTTTTCGTATCACCTGCTTCCCCTGAAGAAGTAGCATCTATTATTAACCGACTTAAACCTTCAAGCTGCCCCGAATCCTTTGATATCAGCTTCAATATCATAATTCATCCATGCTCCGGTTTCTCTCTCCCCTTAACAGTTCTTTTTAATATCTCCCCAACCCAAAGTAAATTTCCCTCCCGATTCCGTTCAGCTAAAATTTTATCTTACTACAAAAAAAGGTGACCCATCATATTTCTCTAACTTCCGCCCAATATCTATCCTCCCCTTTTTCGCCAAGATATTCGAGATCCTCTTTTATTCCCGATTATCTTCATATATCCTTTCAAAAAACTCCTTTTAACTTCCCAACATCGCTTCATACCCAAAAGAAGCACTAATACAGTTTGTTTCGAACTCACAGAATCCATAATTTCAAACATGTCTAATAACATTCTAATTGTCTCTCTATTTTCAGACTATTCCAAAGCATTTGACTCCCTCCATCATGAACTTCATATCTACAAGCTATCCCAATTTTTCAATATCCGTCTAGTCATCTATCAAACAGAAAATACACCCTCCATCTATTGAACAAAACAGACAATACACCCTCTAATATCGCCGCAATCTGTGTGTCCCCCAGGGCTCCATTCTATTCTCCTCTTCTCTTTAATTTTTTCATTATGACCTAACCTATGCAGTATACCCTTTACCACTTATATTATACGCAGACGACGCAACAATATCATATGCAAACTTCTCGTTAACTTCAATAAAAGTAACATTTAACCTACAATAACCTCTTACTCTGGAATACAACCAACCTTATTTTCCTTAATTTAGAAAAACCTTATATATCATCTTTCATCAGTGCAACAAAATACTTGCTAAAAACGAATTCTCGCTAACCTACATATCTCTACAGATTAACTCGTCAAAATCCTTTAAATACCTAGGAAATCATATATCTCTTGTTTGTTTGTTTGCTTAAGGGTTTGTTTGTGGGTTTGTTTCTGGGTTTGATTGTTTATTTCTTTTAAAAATCTATAGTTTTTTTTCGATCTTGATGAAACTTGACCATCATACCATGAGGAAGGTCACTACCTACCTCAGATTTCAGAGAAATAATTATTATCAATAATAAATCGATATTCGAGTTATGGAAGTGCATATTATATTGAAATATCTCATGATCAACAATTCAAGGCAAAGTTTTTGCAACAATAGTTATCTACAATAGCGTCAACACGCAATTCACACTATGCTCGGACCAACAACATATATCTCATGACCAACAATGCAAGGCAAAGTTTTTGCAACTATCGGCCTATAGTGTTTTCTTCAACAATAGTCTCAATGCGCAATTCACCAATAACAATGAGCACAGATTTATTCAAAGAATTGTAACAATGAACATAAAATGATGACGCAATGATAGAAGGTACTTTTCTAAGAATTATAACAATGAGCATATAATGATTAAGCAATGACAGAACATTTGTTTTCAGGAGATATTAACAATGAACAGTAAATGGATATAATTGACCTTATAGATATGGTAGTCTCTCTCGATTAAATTATTATTTACCAATTTGGCGGTTTAATTTAGCTTTTTGAGGTTGTTCTGTTTATCTACGAGTGTAATCATCCCAGTCAATGCTGGATCATCTGCCTGTCTATAAAGCAGGATGTTTATTTGTAGGTGGGTGTGCTTCTGGGTTTTTTATTTAGTTAAACAAATCTATAGTTTTATTCCGATCTTGATGAAATTTTGCTTACTTGCCCTTGAAAGCATGAGGAAGATCAGTCTATACATCAGATTTCAGAAAAAAAATAAATATCGATAAAAAATCAATATTCATGGTTATGGCAAGGCCTAATAATGAGAAATATCTCATGACCACCAATGCAAGGCGAAGTTTGTACAACAAAGAGCATCAACAATGGTATCAACGCGCAATTCACCAAAAAAATGAGCACAAAATGATCATGCAATTATAAAGCAATCCTTTCCAAGAATTATAACAATGAACATAAAATGATGATGCACTAAGTTTCAATTTGTAGCAATGCATACAATTCCTTTATTCAGGTTTTACTTAGAAAAGAGAGTTCTACGTAATTAATAATTTCTTTAAAGTCTTTAAAAAAGATCATTAACTAGAGATAAAGAAAAGTTAGCAGACTATTGAGAAAGAGTAATAAGATGACAGAGGAAGTAATCCTTTAGCTCCGTGCTCTGTTGAGCAAATCAGAAGAATTGGCGATTGCTAGACTACACAAAGTGATGAATGGCCAAGTTTTGCTTTAACACATTGAGAGAAGAAAGAGAATTGTAATAACATCAAGTATACATAGAAGTAAGATTATGTGAGTAAGAAATTATTGGAGAGGTCTATCCATTGTGAGATTTAAATTTTTTTGCGAATTTTCATTCAGAATTTTTATTGTATTATTTCTAAGCATTTTCATATATTTATTTTTAAGATATTGCAAAAGTTAATTTAATCTTTTGAGATTGTTCTGTTTACCTGCAAGTGTAATTATCCTGGGCAACACGGGGTATCTTTGCTAGTTACTGATAAAAAATCTATATTCAAGGTCATGGCAAGGCATATTAATAGGAAATATCTCATGACAACAATGCAAGGCAAAGTTAGTGCAATATAAATAAGTTTCAGTTTGTAACAATGCATAGAATTTCTGTCATTCAGGCTTTTCATACAAAAGCGTGTTTTTAATATTTAACAATTTCTTCAAAATCTTAAAAAATCATCTGGATTATAGGAGATAATGGAGAGTTAGCAGACCGTAGAGAAAGAGTGAATAGACGACAGAGTAAGCACTCTTTTAGCTCGTGCTGTATTGAGCAAATGGTAAGCAAGTAAATAGAAAACTCAGCGACCTCTAGAATACAGAAACTGATGAATGGCTAATTTTAGCTTCAAGGCATCGAAAGAAGAAAGGAAATTGCAAAAACGGAAAGTGTACATCTAAAGTAAGATTACGTGAGTAAAAAATCATTTAGTCTAGAAGGCATCCTTGAAGAGATCTCTCTATTGTGAGCTTTTAAAAAAATTTTTTCTGTAAATTAAGTCCCGGTACATCACCTAGTATAGATTTTTTCAGTGAAGAGGTAAATTCCCGTCAATCGGGATTTTTTTTAGAATGGATTGTCCCTTCGTTCGGAATTGAGCTTTAAATTTAGCTTTTTGAAGTTGTTCTATTTACCTACAAGCATAATTATCCCGGGCAATGCCAGGTCATCTTCTAGTAATCTTCTTTCTATTCCACTCTATTCTATTCTATGTTTGAATGTCCACAGAATGTTGTGGGTCTGTTTGTTCGTTTGATTGTGGGTTTGTTTGTTTGTTTGTTCTTGTGCAAAATCACAGTTTTATTCTGATCTTGATGAAATTTTGCATTTATGACCTTCAAGGCATGAGGAAATTGAACATACACTTAGATTTCGAAAAAAAATAATTTTTAATAAAAAATGATAATTATCGATATTCATGGTTATAGCAAGGGATAATAATGAGATATATCTTATGACCAATAATGCAAGGCAAAATTTGTGCAACAATACTTATCATCAATGGTATCAAATGCAATTCACAAACATCCTGCACAGACCAACAATATATATCTCATAACCAATAATGTAAAGAAAAATTTGTGCAACAATAGGATCAACAATGGTGTCAACACGCAATGCACCAACGCTATACAGGGTTTAATAATATATCTCAGGACCAACAATGGAACGAAAAGTTTGTACAATATAGATAAAATTCAATTTGTAACAATGCATAGAATTCCTGTTATTCAGGCTTTTCTTAGAAAAGAGAGTTCTTAGTATTTAACAATTTCTTGACAATCTTTAAAAATGATCAGTAACTGGAGGTATTGGAAAGTGGAAAAACGACAGAGGAAGCATTTCTTAAGCTCCGTGTTGTATTGACCAAATGGTAATTAGAAGTATTGGGGACCACCAGACTACACAAAGAGATCTATGGCCAGGTTCTTGTTTCAAGACGTCGAGAGAAAAAAGATAATTGCAACAACATCAAGTGTACATTTAAAGTAAGATTACGCGAGTAAAAATTGTTTAGACTAGCATTGGCATCCTTAGAGAGGTGAATTTACTGTGAGCCCTTAAAAAAATATTTTTTGAATTTTCTTTAAGAATTTTTACTGCAATAATTCTAAGCGATTTCATTTGTTTTTTTTTATAATGTAACATTTTGAGATTGTTCTTTTTACCTACAAGCATAATTATCCCAGGCAACGCTGGTGTAACAGGGCAGAATAACCCCCTGTGTAGATTATCCCTGGGGTTAATGAACTCCCTTCTTCAGGATTGGCGTTGTGCCAACCCCCTCTAAACTACTCATCATCCCCGTCGGCTACTTGACCAAATATGCATAAATAATGAAAGTGTTGGGGTTAGTTATTATGAAAAGTTTGCAAAGTTCAGAGTTTTTTTCTTTGTACAAAGTCAAATTTGCTCTCCCTCTTCTTTCCCCTTTTTATGCTGGAAGCTTTTGACTTCCTCCTTTAATTTTATACCTAAATGATAAAATTTAAATTAGTAATTGAACTGAGAAATTGTAAAAAAATTAAATTCGCATTTTGTTTAAATATATGAACTTAATTAAATCATATTTTCATTGTTTAAACAAAAACGTATGATTTTAGGATTAGTCTTTTAAACAATGAGCGATGAAATTAAAGTAGGCTAGTGATATTCGTATTAAAATGATATATGCGTTTTTTTATATTAAAATATGAAACCTTTTACCGGATTAATTTATTAATAAATTTGGAGCACATTTTTCGCTAATTTTAATTATTCTGCATAATTTTAAATAAATTTCAATTTATGTGCAGAAAAAGAATTGAGTAAGAGAAAACAGTGCATGATTTGATCCACAGAAATATTTGAATAAAAATTAAGTAAAGGCAATATGCAAAAGTAAATATTACAACATAGAAATCCATCATTTGTTTATGCATTATATATTTACTTCTAATATGTATTTTCCGTTATTCCACTGCTGCAACAATATTTTATTTGTACTATCACTTCCCCCTCCAGCTACTTAAGTTTCCCTTCCTATCCACAAAATCGATAAAAGGATTAAATCACAATGATATTTTAAAGTTTTGAAGTTAGAAAATAAAATAAAACTTACAAAAATTTTGTACATGTATTATAATATATTAAAAAACGAAAGAATTGGCAGATATAATCTATTAAAAATGCAACAGAAATATTAAAAAAAATATTCAAAAACAAAATAATTTACAAATAAAATACACAAAAGAGTTTAAATGAAATACAAAGATTTTTATCCATATATCAGTGTGAGGTAAAAGAAAGAGGAGGCTGGAGGAGGGAAGTGGCTATATTAACTCTTTGGACCTAAAAATGAGATGAATTCTACCCTCTGTGTTCCCTTTAACCGTCTTCATATTTTATATATTTTTTGTATGTGTCCAGCATATTTTTTTCTTTGCAGGCAACTCATCCGAAACGGCAAATAGCAGGACCGAATAAAAATTACAAATTATACATACATGAAAGGTTTGTTAAAATTGTGACTTGACGTATAATTTATGTCATTTAGTTAAGCTTTTTTTCAGATATTGATATTTTTCTGAAAATGAAGAAATAGCTACAGGATTCATTCTCATCAACCACATGGTTAAGAGAATTAAGAAGTAATGACTGTGTTAAAACTTTGAAGTTAGAAGATAACAAAAAAATACAAGTAAAATGTAAATAAATTAAAGAAAAAGTATATACAAAAAAAATTAGTTTACAGATAAAAATCTACAAAATATACAAATGAAATTTTAATATATAATAAAATTCAAATAATTTAAAAACTTATTCTTCATCATCACTTTCTTCGAATCTTCTTCTCCACCAAATGAAATTATAACACTTTCTACAGCATCAACCATTAATCCTGAAATTTCCCAAAAGTTATTTCCATCTTTGTAACCATGCTGGCATATATTTGCCCAAGTTTTCACTTAACTCCTCTATATTAATATTTTAGTTGATATTTTATTTTCCCCAGGTTTCAGATTTACATAACTCCTCTATATCCGAAGTTGACTACAAAAAAATGGTCAAATACTTGCAGAGGGAAGTTTTTTCCGAATTTGAACATACTTTATCGAATTATGGGTTTTAAATCGATTTCAGCAAAGAAAAAAAAAACGAGTTTCTGAAACGAACACACAGGCCTTCACTCTTAGAGAGTTATAGGCCAATAAAGACATCGTAAAATAAATTCCCAATAACATAACTTCAACAATAGGTTTAAAATATCAAAATTTATTATTAAATACTAGAAGAGGTACCCGGCGTTGCCTGGGATAATTACACTTGCAAAAAACTTTTCCTTTCATTGTTGGTCATGAGATATATATTGTTGGTCCATGCAGTGTGTTTGTAAATTGCGTGCTGATACCATTGTTGATACCTATTGTTGTACCAACTTTGCCTTGCATTGTTGGTCATGCGATATTTCTCATTAATATGCAATGCCATAACCATGAATATCGATTATTTATCGATATTTATTATTTTTCCGAAATCTAAGGTAGACAGTGACATTCCTCATGCTTTGAAGGTCATGTATGCGAAATTTCATCAAGATCGGAATAAAACTGTAGATTTGTATAAAAAACAGACCCACAGACAGACCCACAGACAGACCCACAAACATCCTTTTTTTATATATATAGAAGACTAGAAGAGGCACCCGGCGTTGCCCGGGATAATTACACTTGCACAAACTTTTCTTTTCATTGTTAGTCATGAGATATTGATTGTTGATCCCTGCCTTGTGTTGGTGCATTGCGTGTTGATACCATTGTTGATACCTATTGTTGTACAAACTTTGCCTTGCATTGTTGGTCATGAGATATTTCTCAATTATATGCCCTGACATAACCATGAATATCGATTTTTTATCGATAATTATTACTTTTCCGAAATCTGAGGTAGACAGTGACCTTCCTCATGCCTTGAAGGTCATGTATGCGAAATTTCATCAAGATCGGAATAAAACTGTAGATTTGTATAAAAAACGTACAGACCCACAGACAGACCCACAAACATCCTTCTTTATACATATAGAGATAACAAATATCTCTGAAAAATTTAAACCGTCATTTAAATTCGAAACAATGACGAAACAATAAAAACGATTGTTGGATCTGAAATTTATTTTATTGCAAATATCTTTTTTTCTGAACTTATTATTGGAAGTATTTTTTGTATTATTGATATTTTATTATTAAAACATCTCTATCTACATATATAAAGAAGGATGTTTGTGGGTGGGTCTGTTTTATGTTTTTTATACAAATCTACAGTTTTATTTCGATCTTGATAAAATTTCGCATACATGACCTTCAAAGCATGAGAAAGGTCACTGTTCACCTCAGATTTCGGAAAAATAATAAATATCGATAAAAAATTGATATTTATGGTTATAGCAAGGCATATTAATGAGAAATATCTCATGACCAACAATGCAAGGCAAAGTTTGTACAACAATAGGTATCAACAATGGTATCTGCACGCAATTCTCAAACACACTGCAT